>MU612288.1:0-12618 GCA_025201675.1 Cunninghamella echinulata
AAAAAAAAAAAAAAGATAAAATAGAAAATAAAATTAAACATCCATACTAACTTTTTTCTATCTAACTTATTTATTTTTAAAAAAAGTTCCGGAATTATATTTAATTTACTTACTCCGAGTATCAGTAACGTTATTGTTTTCATTAAATTCATTAAAAGCCAAATTTTCAGGAAGTGGAATTTCAACTGATATAGCAGTAGCGTTATTAGGATTTTCAACATGCTGGTGATTATTAGAAGGTGGTGGGATGACAATACGTTGGTCTTTTATTGGTAATGGCTCCATATCTTTTTTTTCTTCATTATTATTTTCAGGTTGCTGATCTTTTCCTTGTGGTGAGGTAGGTGGTAGTGTCATATTAGCTGGTTGCTCATTTGGTGGTAATGGATTTTTTTCTTTATTGCCAAGACCATCATCTTTTTTCTCATTTTCTTTCACTGGCTGTTGTTCGTGAGGTGCTGGAGCTGGAGCTGGCGCTGCTGGAGCAGCCGGTGATGGTGGTTGGCCAGCTGGTGATGGAGGTTGATTATTAGTGTTTTGTGCATAACTATGTGTAACAACAATTGCTAATATAACGACCACTAAATATAAATTTAAAAAAATGGATAAAGAAAACGATTAGGTGATACTTAATTCAATGGATTACTTTTATTACAGTTTATTATACTTTTTTAATTATATTACCGTATATAAGTAACCAATTCCCTTTAAACATCTTTTTGCCCTTGATATTATTAAAAAAGAAAAGAAAAAAAAGGAGATAAAATAAAAAGTATAAATATAAAAGTTTATATTGATGTATGCATTTTTTCATTTATCTCTAAGTTAACAAATATTTAATTCTATAGTCCAAACTCTAACAAAATTTATAAAAGAAAAATAAACAATTCTCCGCATAGTTAAATAATAGCAATCGTATATTTTTTTTTAATGTCCAATAGCAGTATATAAATTCCGTTGGAAACGAAAGTAAATAAATGAGTATACATTAAAATTTATGTGAGCGTACGTAAAATTAAAAAATTAAAAGGTTACTAAAATATATATGTGTGTATGTATGTATGTACAAAAAATATTAAAACTTCAATTGACTAATTCTTATACCAATATCATCTTGATCCTTTTTATATCGTTGGTATTTCACTTCTTGAGATTTTTTTTCAGGAATGTAATCTTCAGCATATTGAACGAGCCAGTCAGGTACATTTTGTTTTGCTTCTGTTAATAATTTAACCATATCGGATGCAATAAATCGATTACTATAATTGAAAAAGGCCGTTGCTAAACCAGTATTTCCGACACGTGCTGTTCTACCAATACGGTGAGTATAATCATCAATATCCTTTGGAAGATCGAATGATATAACATGGTTTACATTAGGAATATCTAATCCTCTTGCTGCTACTGCTGTTGCTACAAGAATTGGTGTTTGACCGCTTCTAAAAGAATTTAAGGCACCTTCGCGCTCTTGCTGCATTCTATCACCATGGATGCTTGTTGCAGATTTTTTATTTTCTACAAGATAGCTACATAAACTATCCACCATTCTTTTCGTTTCCACAAAGATTAACGTGAGACCTTTCATACTCTTTTGATCTTGTAATACTTTTAATAACTTTTCACGTTTATCAGCATCTTCAACTAGTCTATTTTAAATATTAATAAAAGTAATAATATTAAAAAAAAAAGTATTAATTGGATAATTTATTCTCTCTGCCCCTTTTTTTGATAAAAAAAATAAAACCGTGTATAATTATAAACTTGCATAATATTTTGAGTAATATTTTCAGAAGCTCCACCTACTCTACCTACAGTAAAGAAGGCGTAGTTATGTAAAAATTCTGTAGCCAATGATTGAATAGAAGTAGGAAAAGTAGCAGAAAACATTAACGTTTGCCTTTGGCCAGGAGGAGGCATATCTTCACCTTGTATTATACGACGTATTTGAGGTTCAAATCCCATATCCAGCATTCTATCAGCTTCATCCAAAATAAGATATCGAATACTACTAAGTGATAATCGACGTCTTTCCAAAATATCCACTAATCTACCAGGCGTTGCTACCAATAATTGACATTTACGACTTAGCATACGAAGCTGATTTCCAATATCCACCCCACCATAGACTACACATGGACGTACATAAGATCGATAGGCGAATTTTTTGGCTTCATTATATATTTGAGAGGCTAACTCACGTGTTGGTGCTAAAATAAGTACTTCTGGATAAGCTTTACGATCTTTATCTGTTGATTTATATTTTAAATTTTTTTCTTTAGGTCCACTTTTATATAATTTTGTTAAAACAGGGAATAAAAAGCCTGCTGTTTTACCAGAACCTATTTAAAAATAAATAAATAAACGAAAATGAGAATATATGAGTAAATCAATAACCATATTTTGCTAATTATTAAGATATTTTATACAAATATTCATGTTCATAATTATAAACATGTATATCTACCGGTTTGTGCACATGCCATAAGATCACGATTAGACAATACAATAGGTATTGAGTATTTTTGAACTGGAGTTGGAACAGTAAAATTAGCTAACTCAATATTAGATATTAGTAATGAATCGAGAGGAGGATCTGAGAACTATAAAGATAAAAATAATATACGTATATAAAAAATGATAGGCAAAAAAAAATTATAATTAAAATACATATATACTAAGTAGGATTTTTTTTTTTATTTATTTATTTATTTTTTATGAAGATAATGATTAATAGTTTTATTTGTTACCTTTTCCATAGCTTCGTAAACTCCATCACCTTCAATAGTCACAGGAATATTATCATATTGGGTGAAATTGATACCACTTGTCATTGCACTAGTACCTTTATCACCAAATAATTTCAACTCAACTTGAGGATCACGATCAGCAATAATGTGTTGGTTGTCTATCCATTCACCACGTCCAGATTCTTTCTTTTCAGGTTCATTCATTTCTTTTACCCATGATACATTGTCAGGATTCCAATTAGACGATGTTTCAAAAGTTAAATCACCCCACCTTTATATTTTTAAAATATGTTTATGAATAATTTTTCTTTTCTAATCTTTTTTATAAAAGGAAAAAAAGTCAAATTATATAAAAATATATTTTACCCATCATATTTATTGCTGCTCGAGCTATTGGTGTTTGTAATTCCATCCCAAGCATTATTGTTATCATTTGACTTTTTTATACCCCTTGTAGCATTATTATTTTGAGAATCCCAACCAGTATTTGATGATGAACCATTTGTATTATCCCCCCATGCATCATTTATTGTACTTTTATTTATTTTATTAGACCAAGAACTAACTGCTGTATCAGCAGTTGATGTATCTGACGGTCCCCAACTTGTATTTGATGTGCTGCTATTGTTATTGCTCTTATTACTAATACCCCAATTATTGCTACTACTGCTGTTGGATCTAGTTGATCTACTCGTGCTTCTTCTAGTATCTGTGATCCAATTTTGTTGCAAATTAGAGGGAGTAGGAGTAGTCCAAGTATTAGAAGCATCTTCAACTGATGATTGCTTATTTTTTTTAGAACCATTCCAAGTATTTGTATTATCCGAACTATTGTTATTACTATATAAATATATAAAAATTATGCAAGCTGGTTTGTTATTCCCCACTTTTTTTTTTTTTTTTCTAACCCATGTTTGTCCCCCACAAAATAAAAAAAAATTCCAGTTTTTCCTTATTCTTGTTTTTTTCCTTTTTGATGGATTGATTATTTTTACTTATTGGTCATGTATTACTCACTTTTGCCATGAAGAATAGTGACAATCTGATTCTACTCTTCCACGCCCACGACCGCGACTATCCTTACCACCACGACCTCTTCCTTTCCCTCTACCTCTACCTCTACCCCTTTCATCGTTATTATTATACATGTTTATTTTATTATTTTGTATTTGGCTTTCTTTTTATTAATAATAATAATAATAATAATAATAATGATAATGTATAGTAAATAAAGTAAAATAAAATAAGAGAATTGAAGAAAAAAAAGAAAAAAAATTTCAAAAAAAATCTTTATTATAAAAATGACTGAGTTTTAATATTTAACAACGATTAAAAGTGATAATTTAAAAAAACTAAACTATTTAAAAAATATAAAAGGATATTACACGTATTTACAAGGAGATAAAAGAGGGAAGGGGGGAATCCTTAAATATTCATTCAGTACGTTGAAGTAAATGATGAATATTTTGATGGACCTTATCAAGTTCATCACTAACTCTAGCTTGACCTTCCAATTCATACTTAGAGTCAATACCATTGCCATAATAGCTAGCATTCACAGCGCTTAATTTTTCCTATTAATTTTTTTTGATAGGGTTTAGTACTTAAAAAAGTAAAATAAAATGCTTAATTATAAAAAAAAAAAAAGGTAACTTACTTGCAATTTCAATATATCTTCACAACTATGTCTTCTATAGGACATTCTTTGAGTTTCCTTGGCTATTTCGACCAATTGGTTATGGACACTTTCAATTTCTTTTGACATAGGCATCTTGAATAATATTTTGTTTTATGTTGGTTTGTTAGTTTCTTTTTTTATAAAGACTATAAAAAAATAATAAAAAGAAAAAATCAAAAATGAAAAATGAAAAAAAGACGGCTATTTATATTAAATCATGAGCTCGTTTTTTTAATAACCATGGGTAATTTTTTATATTATTATTTTGTTTTTTCCATCTTTCTTTCTTCTTTGAGAAATTATGCAAAAGAAAAATATTCACACATATTGACTCTCCGGCATCATTCACCTCTCGACTGGCATATTGATTTTTTTTTTCTTTTTTTTTCTTTTTTGCGTTTTAAACTAATAAGTTATTTTCTTTAATATATTAAAAAATGTTTAATATATATATATATATATATACTGAGTGATTGATCATTTATTAAAAAAAAGTTTAATTTTTTATTTATTTATAAAAAGAACTTGATCTTTTTCAATTTCTTATTTATGTGCACCATATATAGGTTTTCTTTTTTTCCCATAAGCATAACTTTTTCATGTAAAATAAAGTAAAACCGGTAAATACTTCAAGAAAATGCATATTTCTTTTTCCTCATACTATCAATAACATTATCTGGCTTTTTTTTATTAGCATTTTTTCAATTTTAATTCTTGGTTAAATCATTCTCTAAACATATTTTATTTTGAAGAAAAAAAATGTTCCTTCAAAAGGCATCACTCTATGTTTGTTTTAAGTAAGAGTGGCGAAAAATCCTAACATGCAAACTTGTATTTTTTTTTAAACAAGAGGGCATGTGATCTATTTTCATTTGTTCAAATAAAATAATAATAAACAATTAAATATACTAACGACTTTTGTCATAGAACTTTTTTATTTTTATTTTATTTATCTTGTACTCTTTATTATTAGTATATATATAATGTAAGATAGTGGTACTTTTTTACTGTACCAATGTTTAAAAAATCACATCATCTATTTAAAAAAATCATGCCATCAAATAACTGTCATTTTTTTTAATTATTTTTTTATTTTTAATCAGTTTCCATGAATAAAACTACTTGATAGCTCATACTTTTTTAAAGTATTTCCTAATAAGACCTCTTTTCCGTCTTTATTATAAAGTTTCCATCCACGTTTTTTTGTATTAGATAATGTAAAACCATGATGACCTTTTTATTTATTCTGTCGAGCATTTATTTATGATCCGATTTTTTATATCATCACCACTTTTTTTAATATGAACTTATTTAGAGAAGTGAGGTTATCTAAATTATGGTTTTGAAGGAACTTGTTATTCTCCAGAATATTGGTAAAAACTATATCGCTATGTAATTAAACTTTTTTTATATCATTTTCGTCCATAAAGTAATTAATAATAAATAGGTTCTATTGGTTCTTTTTATTATTATTATTATTATTATTATTATTATCATTTATTAAATTATATGTTATTATTTTAATAATGATCAATCCCTAATACCTCTATATATATGTATATAAATAGAATGGAATAATAATACTGATAATATGCACTGAAACAGTTTGTAAAAATTATGATATACTACATAAACTCTGGATTGCTTAAATTTGCATACCATCATCCCCCACATTTTTTTATTTATAGTGAGTCTACTACACCATCCATTTGCTTTGATCTCCAATTAGAGCCATATCTCTGTACAAGTATAATTGGCGAGTACATTAAAATACAAGTAATGCTACCAATAGTACTAAAATAATAATAATAATAATAATAATAAATATAATTAATTAATGAATTATGATAAGTTTCGATCAGAGATTAGTTTTTAGTGTAATATTATTAAATTTTGTGTTTAAAAAATAAAAATAAAATAAATAACTCACAACGTCCAACCGTCACCCAATCCATTTCGAATAATAACAGCCATTAAAGAAAAAAACATAGCAAAAACGTTTCTTAAACAATTATTTACTGACACCACTATGAATAAAATAAAAAATATAATAAAAAAAAGCACATAAAAATCGTTACCCAAATAAATAGCATGTTTTTTGACCTCTTATTATTTATCCTTAGTTTTATTTAATTTACCTGAAGCTGATTTACTAAGGTAACATTCTACTAAATAAGTGTTTCCAGTTGTGATGGTTAACATAGTACCAAACGTATCTAAAATAAAAATAAAAAAAATAAGTAATCGATAAATCTTTTGTTTCTTTTATGACAATGTAATATTTTTATATATTTTTATTTGTATTTATTACACAAAAGATAGCCAACCAAAGGAATAATAAAATATACATGGAAATGCAACGCCCATCCATATAATAATGACCCAATCACAATAAAAGGAATACCGATGTACATAGGTGTTAATCTATATTCAATCAGATGTTTCCCATTATTTCTTCGTAACTGCCATTGATATAATCGATCAGATATGAATCCAGAGGAAAGTGCACCACAAGAATTGCCTATGCCACCTGATAAATAAAGTAGACCTATTGTACTAATTGGGAGTCCATAAATACTTGCAAAAGTAGCTGGTAAAATAGTGACTAATAAATAAAACCATCCAAACGACGTACTGACGGCAAAACATATAATAGCAACTTCCTTATTTAATAATAATTTTAATGTTGACAACTGGTTTAAAAAAAGAGTGAGAGGGAGAAAGATAAGGAAAGCACATATTTAATTAGATTTCATTTTACAGAAGTATATTTCAATAGATTATTACTTTTTTTATATTTTATCAAAATTTATTTACCGGATTAAATTTGAAATGATACCAACGTAATTGAGTCACACTTGATAACGTACGTTCCGGTTTATATAAAGTTTCGTCAAGAAAGAAAAAAGATGCTATAGCAAGAACACCACCAATAATTGTTTTCAAATAAAATATAGATCTCCAATAAAGGTATTGAGCTAATAAACCCTATTGAATATACATATATAAGTATAAAAATAAAATTAATAAACAATCGATACATCTTTTTCATTTCTTTGTTTTAAAAATAAAATAAAGGATTACCCCTATAATTGGTGCTATTGCCTATTAAAATATAAAAAAATAAAATAAAATAAATTCATATATATGTTGAATAAATAGCATTACATTTATAGATATATAGGTATGCTTGTGTGTATATTATCATCTTACAGGGCCAAAAATAGTACTGTAGGTGATCGAAAAATATATAGTTATATAAATTAATTACGTACGAATAAAAATGAAATACATATTTATATATATATATATGTTGTATATGTTTTTATATAATTTACCCAAACATATAAAGACTAACTGCTTTACTACGTTCATGTGAATCGAAAAGGTCAGAAATAGTACCACCACCAAGCGCCATGCCGACAGGAGCAAATAAACCTTGGCATAATCGAAAAATGATAAATGCTACCAAGTTTGTTGATGTTCCACATATTATTGTAAAGACTGTAAATAAGGATATACCACCTACATATATTAACCTAATGAAATATTAAATAAAATATAATAACATTAAGATTATACATTAATAATAATAATAATAATAATGAAATAAATCATCATTTTTTATATTTATATTTGTAATTAATTTTACCTTCTACCAATACGCTCACTTAATGGTGCATAAAAAAGTGGAGCAATACCAAGAATTAACACAAAAAATGCAATGGACATATTGATTATCTAATATAAATAATATAGAATAAATAATGATATAAAATAAATATTATGTTTATATAATGTATAGTAAATAACTTACAGTCAAATCAGTATTAAAGTACACTCTTATTTGTTCTGTCGCTGGCATCTAAAAAAAAAGCAAGAAAAAAAGTTTAATAGAGTTTAATAATATCGATCTAGTCATGTGATTGTTTGTTTTTTTTCTGCGGTAAGCTTACATAAACGGCGCTAGAAAAGTAACCCATAAATGATATTGCAGATACTAAAAAAAAATTGATATATTTTTTTCTTGATGGCCAATTCTATTAAAAGAAGAAATAATAATAAAATAAGAATAATGATTAATTTAAAAAAAAAATCTAATGATAATTTATGAATGGTTCCTTGTTTAACTACCCTGGGATTATTCAAATCATTTTGTTCGTTATCATCACCATCATCATCTGTTGATATATTTTTTTCTATAATAATATCATTATCTAAATTTTTTATGTTAGTAGTATTGTGGATAGTAGACGTTGTTGTAGTATTATCTATTATTTCGATACTTGCTCTGATATCTATATTATAAAATAATAATAATAATAATAGAAGTAGTAGTAACATGTAAAAAATAAAAAATTAGATTTTTTCATTTCTATCATTTTTATTTTTCCTTTTTAAAAATTATTAATTTTACCATTCTGTGGATTTTCTGTTCCCATTATATCAAAAAAGAAGTACGTAAAAAAAATTGACCCAAAAAATAAAAGTAAAAGTAAAAAAGAATGAAAGGAATGAAAATATTTAAAAAATATATATAAAAAAACAGATCAAGAATGAAACGGAGAATGAAAAAAAGTTTAGATTATAGGTGATACGCCATTTATAACATATGTGATGAATAAAAATATATTTCTATACTTGAACTACTATAGTATATTTCATTTCAAAATTGGAAGAAAATGAATAAAGTTTTCCTGTCGCTTTTTGAATTTTGAATTTCTGGTATATTTAGTATGAGAATAGATTATTGTTACTGAAGTTTAAGTGTATTTTTAATAACTCTACTGTTTTGGTAATAAACTTATTGCTAAAGTTCCTTTTATTTTCCAAACGAGCATACTATTATTATTAATAATATTTTTTAAACACTGGTACAAAGATAAATTGGTTGCGTTAACTCTTTTTCTTTAAGGAATTCCTCTTCTTAAATCGCTAAAAGTGATATTCCAAAACAAATGAAGTTGGATTGATTTTGAAGTAATTAAAAAATATATTTTATATGTTTTATCCCTTAATATTTTATCATTTTAAAAATAAAAAGTATTGTGGAGTGAAAATAGATATAAAATAAAAAATAAGTGGAAAAAAGACTAATATTTATCTGGGGAAAATAGCTTTATTTTTTGAATTTCATTACGCGATATTTTTTTTTCTTTTCTTTCCATTATTTTTACTTCTTTATATCATTTTATATGAATATTGAAAACTCTTTTACATGTTTAAAATGCAAATCAAGTACCTCATTCCCTATTAAAGAAAAGCTTCGTTTACATGATATTGAATACCACACCAAATCATTTACTGTTAAAATAAATGGTAATTACTATACAAATTAAAAAATAGTTTAATAAAAAATATACCTAGATTAAAAAAAACAGCATTTTATTATTATTATAGATATCGAGCATACGATTATACAAGATGAAGATAATAAATATAAATGCCCTATATGTTGTAAAAAATACACTACGAAATCAGGAATAATAAAACATGCAAATAAAGCAAAATGCGACAATAAAGGTAAAAATAAAATATCCTTTAAAACTCTATAGTTTAAATAAATATTTATTAATTTTTAATTGCATTCTTTTATTTTTATATTATATAGATGTACCTCAAGAAGAATATTTGCAAGATACCACTGATTTAGAATTTGAAAACAAGGTTATTACTGTTCCTTCTGTGTCAGAAATATATGTTGATATTAAATATGAATCAATTTTTAATCGTAGCCAATCAGAAGCATCACTTTATGCCTGTCAACAATCATTCACCGATAAAGATAATAAAGAAAAGATACTATTTATTTTGGACACACTAAAACTTAAACCATTTGGAATAAAAGACAACAACGGTTTAGAACAAAATGCTCTTGCCCATCAAAATATCATTGAAATGCTCATCAATAACGATACCTTTTTTCCAATCTTACCTGCAAAAAGAAAATATGGATCTGAAGATAGTGTATGCCAAAACTGTAACATCCCTCCAGTTCCTGGATTAAAAAAAATACTCTCAATTTCCCCATATACTAAGGCACTCTCCTCACGTCATTACTTAGAACTAACCAAAGATATCTGCTATCTTTTGAACGATGATTGGGAAATACGACCACAAACAAAATATTTTTGTGCTCAAGTGCTTTCTGGTGCAATTATTATTAACAACAACAATGGCGAAGGTATTATTATTAATTGCGTAGAAGCGTATGGTAGAACTGGCCCCGTTGATATTCATCGTGAACAATTTGGAAGCATTAAAAGTTCGTCATTATCTACCTCTTTACCACCACCAAAAAAATTACGATATGAAGATGTATGGCCGGTAACTATTAATTCACATGAGGGCTCAAAAATCGTTATTGGAACACAAACTTGTAACTTATTAATTACATCATCACTCCGCTTAGATAAATGTTTACCACCATCATTAGGTGCAACTACCAACAACTTCTTTCTTCGGTCCGAGAAAGATTCATTAGCTACATCAATATATTTAGACAAAGAGTCTGTAGAAAAAGCGTTGATTCTTTCAAAAAATAAAGATACAACATGTTTACAAAACAGTAATATTATTCATCAACTTCGACAACTCACAACCAAGTTTCATTGTCCTTCTACATACTATTTATGTCGTGCTACCAGCTTCTTTACCAAGTCACATACCAACCACCCCTACACTATATTTACTCTATGTGAATTTGATCGTGCAAGAGGAAATGGAAAATATGGATCAATGTTACTAAGAAGAATTGCCCTCAACATATTAGATAAAGGTCAAGAAGGAACATTAGATAAGAAATTTGTCTTAAATATTAAAAATCATTGCACCGGTAATGTACTATCCATATTAGACGACATCCTTCATGAATTTATCTTAGTATCACCATCCACCGAAATTAGAATCATTAATAATAAACAACTTAATGGTCATTTAGAAAGACTCGCCAAACAACTTGCTCCTTATATAGCTACTGCCAACAAATCTGTATCTACTTCCATTGTTGATACGTTCTCTTCCTTTTAATTTTTTTTTCTTTCTTTACCCTAAATATAACAAATATACTATGCATATCCTTATTCGGGTTTAATATTTTACTACATTATTTCTATCATTTTATTATTTTCATTTTAATCATTATTTTTTCATTTTCATTTTATTATTATCGAAGTATTTGAAAAAAAAATAAGACAGCTCAAAATTAATATGGTACTTGATAATAACCTTTATTAAAATGAAAAGGTTAATATTGTAATTATATCTTTTTACAATTACAAGTATTATCTAAAAATACTTCTACATATTTTTATATTAACATTGTATCTACATTATTCATGCAACTGCACTACTTATATTTTATAAATGCTGTATTTAAAATATCATAGTTATCTTATATTTAATGAAATAAAAATAATTTAAATTGGATTTATAATTTAAAAAAGACTCGATCTTTTTATTTTATTTTCATGATCATTATTTAAATTTAGGGGATCAAATTATATCATACTTTGTTTGTGATAACAATTGTTACTCTATTTATTAAATCGAACTTTTCGCTGAGTTTAAAATCAAATTGTATAAAATAAATATTTTTTTATCCAAACTTTTTGTCTCTAATATTTACTGACTAGATACTACATAGATCATTCGATCAGTATGTCATATTATCTATCAAAACACAAATATTAGCTTAGAATTAGTTTGTTTATCAAAGCATTTATGTGGAAGTACAAACGATATTTCTTTAAAATATTTGATGAATTATGTTGAAGAAAAATTGAATGGAGATAGGTAAAATGAAAAAGAATGAAATAAAAGTTGAATAAAAAAATACAGTTAATTGATTTTTACTTTCTATTTTATTCAGTTATTTTTTAGCTAACTAATATCTGGAATTATTGTTATACTTTATCCATTAACTTGTCTATCAGTTTAAATCTTAGACCATCAATTTGTCCATCAGCCTGAAACTCTTTGTTTAGCAGTTCGAATCTGTCCATCAATTTGTCCATCAGCCTGAATCTTTGTCCAGCATTTTGTCCATCAACCTGAACTTTTGTTCATTAACTTGAATCTTTGTCCATTTTGTCCAGCTTGAATCTGTTCAGCAATTTGGATCTGTCCATCAATTTACCAATCAATCTGAATCTTTGTCCATCAGCTTGAATTCTTGTCCATCATTTTGTCCAT
>MU612288.1:12838-23058 GCA_025201675.1 Cunninghamella echinulata
TTGAATTCTTGTCCATCATTTTGTCCATTAATTTAAACTTTGTCCAGCAGCTTGAATCTTTATCCAGCATTTTGTCCAGCATTTTGCTCATCAATTTAAATCTTTGTCCATCATATTGTCCAGCATTCCGAATCTGTCCAGCAATTTGTCCAGCATTTCGAATCTGTCCATCATTTTGTCCATCATGTCCAGCAACCTGAATCTTTGTCCATCGGCTTGAATCCTTGTCCAGCATTTTGTCCAGCATATTGTCCAGCATTTCGAATCTGTCCATCGTTTTGTCCTGCAGCTTAAATCTTTGTTCATAAACTAGAATCTTTGCCGCTCAACAACCGCTTCTCCAAAATAATTTAAATGCACGCAAAGTTCAAAATGGTTTATTTTATAAAACTTTATTTTTTTGACTTGTTTTAAAGAAATTAAAAGTGATATAATAAAAAAAAATTTAAAAATTTATAATTTAATATTCAAACGCAAAAAAAGTATGTATTTTATACGAAAATGGGAATATAACAATCCAGATATTTCGGTTACTGTTACTATTGAGGAATGGCTATTAATGCACAATTTTCTAATGTACTATTTGGTTCTACATAATATACTAAATGAGCTTTGAATCCATGTTGTTTTAAATAGTCAATCCGTCCAGCATCTAATAATCGTTTACATTGGTATCCAATTTTTTCTCTTTCTTCATGTTCTCTTCCAGAATAATGACCCCTTTAAATATGAAGAAAGATAATGGTAATGAATATAGTTACAGACTATACGCTTATATATTAATATTTATATATTATATATATTTAAAAAAAGGATTACCCAGTGTCATCTTCTTCAGGCTCTTGTTCATGATCAGAATCCATACTATTTTCATCAGCATTTTCATTATTATTTTTTCTACTACAGGTTGCCCAACTACTCATTTTACATACTCGAGCAAAATCTAAATTTGTAATGCCAATTTTTTCTAAAAATTTATTATTTGGGTACATTTCATATCGGCATATTTGGTGGCAACAAAGTGCAATAATAATTCCAGATATTGGTCGGCTAAAAAATAGTTGAATAAAATAGAAAGTAAAAATCAATAAACCGTACTTTTTTTTATTTTTTTAAATATTTTAATCCATTTATTTTTTATTCTACTCTTATTTATTTTTCTTTTTTTTTTAATGTTACCTGTTTCCATTTAATTTTTCTTGTTCAACATAATTCATCAAACATTTCAAAGTAATATCGGTTGCACTTCCGCATAAATGTTTTGATAAACAAACGACTTTCTTTTTTTGATCTTGGTCATTCACTAATTCATCCATTTTGGCAAGATTTAAATCTTTAATATCCATTAATATACGTCGTACAGTTGATTGCCGTTTCGATTTACCAAGTAAATAGCTATCATACTAAAATAAAGTAAATAATAGAGCTTTATTTAGTCATTAAAAGATTTTAGCAATTATATATAATTGTTCCAATTTTAATATAAAAATATATACCTTGTGCTTCACATTTTTTCGATCAATCAAAATATAGGTAGATTCTCCATTTTCTTCCTGTAATGCATCTTTTAAATGACCACTCAATTCTCCTATTTTAATAAAACTTGATAATCAATAGAAGAATATATGTAACAATATAATACAATTCATCATACACACACACACACACATGTATACTTTACCTTTACCGGCGCCAAATTCCATAAAACAGGCAGTTTTATCTTTCAACATACCGTACTCATGCATATGCCCTAATAAAGAGGACTTTTTTTTTAATGAAAATTAACATATTCTTAATTAGTATTTTTCTTTTTTTTTTTTTTGTACATATGTATGGATGTATTCATTCTATATTTATATATATTTACTTGTTGATATAAATGACGAGCTGATTTTAAAGATAATCCATCTTCAATATGAAGTGTAGGATAAGTTAAGACTTGTGTTTTGATAGGTAATGTGACATGCTGGTCGAAAGCTATTTGTACCTTTTGTATCAATTGATCCAATTCTGATTTTTTCAAATGATCTAATCGAATTTGTTTCAACCAAGGCATCGCTTTTAATTCTTTATGGGAATAAATATTTTGTTGAAACGTTAATTCTTCTTGAGTTAAAGGTAAAGTGACATTCATATTTAAAGTATAATAAGGTTTAGGTTCGCGAGGTCTCGATCTACATTTCGTTTTGTGAACATCTAATTTTTGTATAGCAACAGTACTAAAAGAGTAAATAAATAAATAATAGAAAAGAGAAAGACGAAAGAAATAAAATAAAAAAATTAATATAAATAAAAATAAAATAAAATATTGACAGATTTTGACAGTGATTATGTATAAAATATAGATTACTGAGAAGGATCAAATGGACAAGGAATACGAGATTGATTATTAGGATCTTGTTTTGTTAATTCAGTCATATGTTCACCACAATATTTATTTTCACGTTTGGACGGTAAATGGCAATAACGCCGCTTTCTTGGAACCCAAAAATGACCTTTTAAATAATGATAATAATAATAATAACAAAGATCGAGTTTGATTTTAATATACAAGCAAATTCAATGTTATTATTATTATTATTAAAATAATTTTTAATTACATTGTTGTGGTCTGTCGGGTGGTGGTGGAATAGCTTCTAATTCTTTATTTAAAATTTTATTTCCCTTATCCTTTGGCATTGTTGAAAGAAAAAAAATAATAAGTAAAAGAAAAAGAGGTTGAAAAAAAAAATATTTTTTATAATAGAAATTTTAATTCAATGGCCGTCTGTTTTTTTTGGAATTGTAGCATTAATTTTTTATTAAATTGACTGTAATATATAATATTGATTGAGAAAAAAAACTAAGGAAATCCAAAATATAATTGTCCAAAAGGAAGAATTAATGGACCATCATCATCTTTATCAAATTTTGTCGCTGTAATTGCCTCTGACTTTGCATTTGATACTTTTTGTGACCTTTCAAATAAAATAATATTAGCGATTAACTAATAATACATAACTATTTTACTTTTTTAAATATATATATTTATATTATATATATATATATATATACTTACTCTTTCCCTTTGTTTCGTAAAGTTTTGCCAGATCCATGAAATGCTGAAAATGATGTTTTAACAGGAGTTGCTTTTTCATCCAATACCATTTTACTTTTCTATTAAATAAAAAAAAGAAAAAGAATGCCCTTTTTAATATATAACTTGTTTTCTTTTCTTCTCTTTCTTTTGTTTATAGACATTTACTACAGAAGGAGCTAAAGTTTGTGAAGGTTCAACATAACCAACAGGGGGAGCAAAATCTACTTCCAAATCCGTTTCTACAATTGATATTCCAGAATGGTCTTCAAAATGTGGTTTGACGTCTAATACTTTAATTTCATATATCTTATCATTATAATTGATTTGAATAATATCACCTAATGTTAATGTAGAAAAATTTCGAAGTGCATTTTCTAAACTATAAATGATAATTATAATAATAATAATAATAATAATAATAATAATAATAATAAAATATATTAATAATCAAAAAATATACAGTTGTATGTACGTATAATATATATATATATATATATATATATATATAATAACCTACACAGCCTTTGGGTCACTAATATCCAAGAAATCAGTAGATTGTGGCTGAATTTTTACAAAAGATCCTAAAGGCAGTGTTGTATTTTTTACTTCTATTAATTGCCCTGGTTCCAACCCTAACGTTTGCATCATCTAATATTCAAACATGCATTAATTTAATACAATGATATCTATTTCCTTTTTTTATTGCTATCTTTTTTTTTTCATTATGATGATTATTAAAATTACCCATTGTGGTAAATAAGCTCTTCCTTCTTCGGCAATAAATTCCAAAACACCAGCATGACTATGTTTACTTTGTGCAGCATTAATTAATCTAAATAACATAGGATACGATATAACAAGTTGAGCTATAAAATTTTTAAAATAAAATATAAAAATAGTACTTTTAATTAATCATCTGTCTATAATGAAAGTAATTTTATACACTGATATTTATATGTTTATATATTTATATTTATATTTAAAAAACTTGCATAATTTTTCTAAAGCAGACTGTGGTAATATAACTATTAATAAAAAATAATAGTATCAAGGAATAAAAATATTATTTAGTCACTTTATCTCTGTTTATAATTACATATATAAATGTAAGTACGAGTTCAAACTATTATTTTTCTGATTCTTTTTACTTTTTCCACCATAGTTAACATTTTCTCGTTCACTTCCACTTTGCATCATAGCAATGGGATAACAACGATAACACTCTGCGAATTGACGATTAGGATTAATTATAGGTGCAAAATTATGTCGTAAGCCAAATCCAGAAGGTGAAAAAGGATCGTCTCCATCAAAATCTTCGTTGTTGAACTAATAAAAAACGTATATGAATATATATATATGAAAGGAAAATATAAACAACATCAGCACATTGATTAAATTAGAATTAAAATATATCTGTTTTTAATTAATACCATGTTAATAATATATCAGTATGTGTATGTATGTATATATGTATGTATATATATATATATATATATTTATATTTATATTTATATTTAAAAAACGAAAACGAAAACGAAAGAAAAGCGTTAGTTAAAAAGGATTTCGTACTCTTTTTACGTAAATGCACTTGAAATAATAAGTCACCGCTAATTGAGTTTAAAAAAATTCGAAGCTTGCTTTTTTTAGGAATACACATATCTGTTGTAAAATAGCATGTATGTACGGATTGTTTAGTTTGTTTATAATTAAAAATTTTATTATAATTTATTTAATTTTTTGAAATAAATAAGTAAAAAAGATTCAATCAAATATTTACAAATTTTAATAAAAAAAAAAAGAAATGATCTAAAAAGTACGCGTTACAGATAAATTTTTTTATTTATAAAATTTTTATATCGATAAATATCGGTTAATAAAACTATAACAATAGTAACAGGTAAACAAGTAAATATATAATGGCTTATTAAAATAATATTATAAAAACATATGTAAGTAGAATAACCTTGTAACCATATAAAATTAATTATGATTGAAATGAAAAATTTGTATTATTTTATTTCTTTTGGAAAATAATTTTTTTGTTCAGGATATCATTTTTAACTCGAGTAGAATCTTTCCTTTTTTTTTACACAAGAAAATCAAAGAATAAAGTAAATCAATGAATTTTAATTCATTAGAATACTCATATGCTTTCGAAATGTAATCATTTTAGCCATTATTACTTTCTTTAGAAAGTTAAAAGTTATAAAGTTAAAAGTAAATTTGGGGAAATTACCATTTATGTAGTTTAAGCTCCGGTTGCTTTACCCAAGATATTCCCTTGGCCCAAAAATTTATATAAAACGGCAGTTAAAAAAATTGAATTTTCTTGTCTCTCTTTCTCTTTTTAACGTTTTTTAATACGAATATATTTTTTATATATACCTTTTTTTATTTTTATTAAAAATAAATAGATACTATGGAAGAGCCAAATACACCTATACCCAGTAATGCTATATTACAACCTTCTTCTAGTACAAGTACAACAATGGATAATAATACTTTAACCAAAACACTCTCTACTTCAACAACAAATAGTGTTTCAAGTCCTTCTATAACAACAGCTACTCCAACTACAACAACAAATACTGGTACATTACCTGATAATTGTCCTATAGCGTCTGAAAAAGAAAATCAATATTTTCATGCTTTATTTAAAAGTGTACCAGAAAACGATCGTTTAATTGAAAGTAATATAAAAAAAAAAATAAAAAAAAAAAAAGGCATAAATAAAATATTATATACGTTATTATGACTAATACGTCCATGTATTATTTTTCATTTCTTAATTTAGTATACAAGTGTGCACTTCATAGAGATATATTATTACAAGGTCATCTATATATATCAGAACATCATATATGTTTTCACGCAAATATTTTTGGTTGGATAACAAACGTAAGAATCTATATTAATATTTCTTTTATTTTTTTTCGCTATATATTGGGATATATTATATAAAGCTTGTTAAACTTATCTATTTTTACTATTATAATTATTATTCTTTTTTAAAAATAGTTGGTTATTGAATATAATGAAATAGTATTAATTGAAAGAAGAATGACGGCTATGATTATTCCAAATGGTATACAAATAGATACGCAACATGCAAAGGTAAATAAAACAATTACAATAAACCATAAAAGGATATATCCATAAAAAAAAAAAGGATTTTCAATTTTTACATTTATTTTTGTTTATTATTATTTATTATTTATTATTTTATTTAGCATACATTTGCATCATTTATATACCGAGAAGCAGCCTATCAACGATTAGTATCATTATGGGAATTGCACCAACAACAATTATCCTCGTCCATATCTTCAGAAGAAAATGACGACGATGATGACAATTGGTCCATTACCTCTGGAGAAGACGATGACGATGACGATAATTCAAGTGTATTGACATCTTCATCTAATGAACATATACATTCAAAATCAATAAAACACCATCACCATCATAAAAAGCAGCAAGATAAAGAAGGTTCAATCATAGGATCATTATTAAGTCGATGGAAAGGAATTATTTTATGCCTATTATTTCTACATAGCGCTTTTTTAATAAAACAATGGTTACGTTTAGAACGACAATTACAACGACATCACCGTCAACAACAACATTTCCCTACTTATTTTCACTCTTCCCCTTCCTCTTCACAACTACAACCATTAGAGGACCATTTATCTTTGTCTGAATTTTTAATGCAATCTACTTCTGAAAATCAAAACCCAAAACTCCCACCCTCATTAAAAATGAATATGGATCATCATCATCATGAATTATACCAAAAATTAGATCAATTACGTTTAAAAATGGATGGATTAAATCAACAAATCATTAACCAACAATTAAATTTATATGACTTATCATTAAACCAAAATAACAACAATCAGTAAAAAACAAAAGGAAAAAAGAGTATATGTATTATTTTTTGATTTTATATTTTTATAATAAAATGACTTTTAAAATTTAATTGCCCTATTCCTTTTTTTGCATATTTTGGCTTGTCTTACATTATTATTGTTTTTTTCCTTCTTTTTACGGTCTCATATGACATTCGATCTATTTTATTTTTTTTTCACAATGCTAACCATTATCATACTATATTATATGGCACATCTTTAAATAAAAAACTGGAAAGGGTATACAATTTTTTTTAAAAAAGAATTATTTTTTTTTTTTGTTTCTTCCCCCTCCAATATTCAAGTTCTGGAATCAAAAAACATATTTGTTTATAAAAAGGTGGGTTTTAGAGGGGAAGAGGGGTTCTTTTTCTCTTTTTTTATTCGATAATTTTTGTAAATGATAAATTCATATTCATCTTTTACATATGCTATTGATTTTATATAAATGTATATATATATATATATATAATTTATCCCATTTACATTTATATATATTATATTTTTTTTATTTATTACACTTTAATTTATATCTATTTTTGGTGGAATTATGATTATTAAAAATAAATCACTAATCATATTTTTTAAAAGCAAAGACTTTTATATATTTATTATATATATTATTAAAACTTTTTATATATGTCAAACTTTTTGAATAATGTAAAAAAAAAAAAACAAAAAAATAAAAAACAAAGTGAATGATGAGGAATGCTAGTTAAAAAAGGAAAAATAAAAAAAAATATTGATGGGGTATGTGTTGCTTTTTTTGGGGTGTAATGAAGAGATAAGAAAGAGAGAAAAAAAATACTATATATATGTTGTATAAACGGATTAATGGATAGATAATGCAGAAGATTGAGTATTTTGTGAACCATAAAAGCAATACTTGTTGACTAATTCAGTATAAGAAATGGATGGAAGAGAAGTATCGTTATTTTGCTGTTGTTGTTGTTGAGAAGTAAAAAAGTCAAGAAGAGAGGAATTCTGAGGAGAAGAAGGTGCAGAATAAGCTTTCCTTCTTTCAGTACTATTATTGATTGAATAATTTGAAATAGATAAAGGAATATGTTCTTCAAAGGTTGGTTTTAATGACAATCGATGGAATCTTTGAATAGGAATAGGTGATACATCAGTTACTGCTGTTGTTATAGGCATATTTGGTAATGACGTAGAGGATGGTATAGAGGGAGAGGAAGTTTTTGATTGTTTTTTTGCTTTCTGTAAAGATTGGCTAAAGTCATAACGATTTAAAGATGGCGATTTCATTGTCTTTATTACTGGCTTTTGAATGATCGTATCATCTTCATCTTCCTCATCTTTTACACCATTCTTACCACTTTCTTTTTGGCTCTGTTGTTCATTATCTTTATTATCCAATATATCTTGATCATGATGATCATTTTGTTCCTTTTGAGATAATGGTGATGATATGGTATTTTCAGCAAGTTGATGGTGGTGCTGTTGCTGATGATCATTATTTTCCACAATTTGTAATTGATAATTATAACCATTATTATTATCCCAAAATTCATCCTCTTGCTGCTGCGAACCATGGTGGGTTGATTTCACTGTATACCTTACCGCCATATCTACCGTACAACGAATTGACCCACGATCCTCCATACCAGGTTCAATATTTAAATCAAAAGAAAAAATATCCAATTGATTACCTTTACTATATTGAAACTGGGCTTGTACATTATCTACGGTATGCCAACCATCCAAAGTATAGCGAATTTCCACATTTTTTTCAAAACCTATATTTTTCACTGCGACTTGGCCACCTAAACATGTACCGCCTTCTAATACTTTTAATGATTTTTTCATCAAGTGAACATTTTTTTGTGATTGATATAACAATTTAGAAGTAGGAAGATGGGCTGGCCAATGAGAAGAATATTTTATTTTAAAAAGAGGATAGGTGTTTTTTTCATCCAATCGTTGAATTTCACTAGGTGAATGACTTCCTTCAAAAAAACAGATACGTTCTAAATAAACAGGATCAAATTTAACACTTTTTTGTTGATGATAATGTTTTGGTGAAGAAGGCTCAGAAGCTACTTGTCTTGAAGTAGAAATTTTAAGCGAGGATTTTAATTTACGAAGTGTAGTGGTAGGCTGGTTGGTAATGATAGCTTCTTGAAGGGCTGCTGCTGCTGCTGCTGCTGTTGCCGTAGTCATGGCTGTATAGTTATCTTTGGTTAACCGATCATGTCCTGTTTCTTTTTGTAAACTTTCAAATAAAGAATCATCTAATTCTATCCTCATAGATCGTCTTTGATCTAAAGCGTTGTTTTGCGCTTCTGTCATATCGCTGATATCATTGTTCATACTATTTTCTCTTCCTTCGCCTTCATTGGTTGTAGATTTATTTAATACAACTTGTCGATGCCAACTTGAACCACCATATTTTGCGTGTCTTGGGAATATTGTAAAGGACATGATGTTATTGTTATTATTACTATTATTATTATTAATATATATAAGCAAAAGTGGGAGGAAAAAAGAAAATAAATGAACTTGGTAAGAAAGAAAAGTTCAAAAATAAAATAAAAGGAAAAATTATATACGATAGAAAAAAAAAAATTGGCGATAGAAAAAAAAAAATTAAAACTCATTTCTCTTTTTTTTTTTCAATTACTAAAATTGTATAGTGAAACATGCAACTATCATCCAAGATGGAGATCCGGATTTTGATTAATGGAAACATGGATAGTAATAAAAGTGATTGACATGATTAGATAACTAAAAATCTTATTTATTTTTTTTAATTAATGATTATATCTATACGATAATCATATATATATATATATATATTATATATACAACTTATCCCCATCTTTTTTTATTTTTTTTCGTTAATAAAAAGAAACATTTTCTAAATATAATCATCATTTAAAATATATTCTTTTTCTAAATGTTTTGTCTAGCTCTAGCAAATCAAAGTTGTTTTCGGCCCCCCGCTTTTTTCAGTGTGGGAGAATATATAAGTTCCGATTTGGGGAAGGAAAAAAAATTGTTTTTAGAAATGAATCCAGAATCTCAGTTCTAATTAACAAACAAACTTTTTTTTTTTATCAATTATATCTGGATATCATTATTTAAAGTTTCCATCCTTTATGTATATATATAAATATATATATATATATATATCTATATATCTATATATATACATTAGCCTTTTCAACTGATTAAGAGTAAATCAAAAAAACTGATTAAGAGTAAATCAAAAA
>MU612289.1:0-22986 GCA_025201675.1 Cunninghamella echinulata
ATATTTTTTTTCCATTCCCTTCTCTTCCCATCTTGACTTTCTTTCTTTTTTATTCTATATATATATATATATATATATATTAGTTATATACAGCTGGAGAAAAAATAAAAAAGTGGGATTGATTATTATTTTTTTTCTTTTATAATCTACTTTTTTTTAGAAATATGACGGATTCTTATTCCTATCAACCAGTTATTCGCATTCCAAATAAAAATATTGTTTCTCAAAAAGATTCCATCAATACTGGTGGAACACCTATGAGAAATAACATTGATCGCTTTTTAGTATCTGACACTCTAATTTTTAACAATCTTCCAAACTCTATTCGTGAAACTGATATCCGAACCTTATTACAACATTGTATGCCTGTAGAGTAAGCTATTTTGATTAATAGAAATAATGATTATATCATTGATACATATATTTATATAATAAAAATAATTTTTATCCATGTTATATGCTATTCTTATTCTTATGTATACTCATCTTTTATATTTAGAATGCATATTAGACGTGAAGACGATGAAGATAGTGAAGAAAGTTATTTAAGGTTTAGTAGTCCTCGTTATGCTGATCGTGCATATACTTTATACCATGGTTTCAAGTTTACCAATGGTGCTACCCTTCAACTTAGAATGTATCGGGATGCTAGTTTAGACCCAGAAGCTCAAGGTGATATACTTGAAATTTCGAATTTGGCTCCAGAAATCGATGATATCCACCGACTTTATGACACCTTTAGACCTTTTGGTCCTCTACAACTTTGTTTATCTACTGGCGATGGGACGGCTATGATACAATACTTTGAAGTTTCAGATTCTGAAGAAGCAATGGCCCAAATGGTAAATATATTTACATATATACATAATAATGATAATAATATAATACAGTATAATATTGTTTGTCGTGATATGATTATTCATTTTTATTTTTATTTTTATTATATAATTATATTTTTAGGACGGTGCTACTTTATATGATTATAAAATGTAAGATGATGAAAATTACATAAATTAAAATTAGAAAAAAGATGCATGTTAATTTTTATATTCATTTTTTTTCCATTGGGATTATTTTTTATTAACTATTATATTTAGAAAAATTACACCACAAGCTATTGATAAAGATCCAGTTACACCTGGCATGACTCCACCTTCCTTATCGCCCCCACCTTTATCGCCTAGAGATACACCATCACAACAACAACAACAACAACAACAACAATTACAGCAGTTACAATATTCACAACAACAGCAGACTCCAAAATTGACATCAAAACCATACATTGATTATTTAAATTTATATGTTAAAAATATGGATCCATTAATTACTAATGATCATTTAATTGCACTTTTCGAAAAATATGGAAAAATTGTCTCCGCACGAGTAATCAGTCATCCTACTACAAAACAATCAAGAGGGTATGGGTTTGTTAGTTTTGCTAATGAAGATGACGCTGCTCGTGCTTTACAGGAAATGCATGGACAAGTTGTTTTTTCAAAACCTTTATTTATATCCTATCATGAACCGAAAAAGGGCCGAAATGATCATAATAATTATAATAATAATCATAATAATAACGTTACTCATAATAAAAATCAAAACATGATTCCTATTAACAACATTCAACATCATAAAATTGGCAACTTTATGAAAAGCGATCATAGTGATTATTCAAATATTAGCATGTCTCACTCTTCCATTAGTAACAGTATAGAATCGGAATTTAATAAGTTGTCAGTGGCTCCTCCTTCATCCTCCCCTTTTCAACAAGAATATCAACAAGAAAGTGTATCTCCTATTGTCAATTTACCTCGTAAACGGAATCAAGATCCTGTTAATGAATACGTTCATCGTAAGTCATTTGTATATTTATATATATGTATTATATACTATTTTATTTTTAACTAAACTCATTATATATATATATATATATATATTTTCTATTTTACTTTATTTTATTTTATTAGCATCTACGGCAATGATAGAAGAAATGAATCCTTATAAGAATACTGCTACCATTAAATTACCTCAAAGTAAAAATAATGTAAGTTTAATAAATAAATAAAAATCTAAAATAAATGTAAATACACACACATATACATAATATAGAAATCTTTGTTAAAAACTCTTTTTTCTTTTTCAATATAGAACAACCATGATAATGCGTCCGTTACAAAATCGCCATCACCTGTTTTCCAAGGATCCCCATCAAATAACACAGTGACTACACCTTCTTTGGCATCCTTAGCAACAGGATTAAGTATTCAAAAGCCACCAAACTATTTGGACTCATCACATTCACATTACTATTCTTCTTCTTTTGATCAACAACAATATAACCATCATCAAAATGATAATTATGGACATGGAACATTAAGACGTAGAGGATCTATTGAATCTATATCATCAATTATGACCGATAGTAGTGCTTCTTTACAACGACAAAAACTCACTGATGCAGTTAACCGATGTGTTGATTTTGATTCAGCCCGTGTTTCTAGTATAGTGGATTTGCTTTTAACATTAAAACGAAAAGAACGGTCATTGTGCCTTTTTAACACAGATTTTTTGAAAGAAAAAATTGAAGCCGCTCTTGATGCTTTGGATACCTTTGAAGATGATGAAGACGATGATGAAAAAGAAGGTAATATTTCTGATCATGTAGCAATGGAAGAAAATAGTCCATATAATCATAATGGAAAAATAAAAGGATTAAATGAAACAAGTCATAAATATTTACAAAATCAACAATATCACCAACAAAGTTACCTAGAACAAATGAAAAGGTAAATAATATATACATAAATAAATAAATAACCATCATTAATAGAAAAAAGAAAAAAATATGCTAATAATAGTAATAACGCAATTTATTTATTTAATTTAATTTTTATTTGTCTTTTCTTTTTTATATTTTTATATTTAGTTCATCTACGCAATCCACCACATTTATACCAACTTCTAATTCACTTAATACATCCAATAGTATTTCCCCAATTCGTCGTGCTTCTAAAGCTATTCCAATTGTAGCTCCTCCATCTTCTTCACCATCTAATAAATCACTAGCCAATACTAGTACTACTGGGTCGAATAATAAAACTAATACTTCACAATCTAGTAACACAAAAAATAGCAATAGTAATAATCAATCATCAGTAGCATCGCTTACACCCAACGTTTCTGAATCAAAATCCAATGCCATGACAAAAGAAGAGATCGATGACTTTTTAGATTCAATTGCAAGTTTACCTTTACATACCCAAAAACATAAATTAGGTGAAATTATGTGGAATTATGTGAAACCATTAGCGAGACCTTTGGCAAAAGTAAAAAAGGAATGTGATATTGAGTAAGGAAAGGATAATTATATAAGAAATAAAGAAGGATAAAAAAAATAGTATTATATTAAATCAACATTAAATGTAAAAAAAAAAATAAAAAAAAAAAAAAAAAAAAAGAGAGAAAAAAAATAAGGAGAAAAGAGCAATGTATGAAAGATTAAGAGCTAATATATATTTTTATTTCATATTTTTATTACAATTTTTCATTTTATTTTAAATAGAACAAAAAAGTACCTGGATTTTCTTCCAAAGTATTGATTCACTTATTAGACAATGTACCATTACCTGAATTAGCCCACGGTATTAATAACAATAGTTGGCTTCAAAGGCAAGTAGAAATAGCGGCTAATGCAGTGCATACAACTTTTACTACTTAGTTTCTATTATTATTATTGTTATTTTGTTTTGAACATGATAAATTTTTTATTTTTAAAAAAATCTTTTGTTTTATTAGTTTACCTCTTTCATATTATTCCTATATCATTTCATTTATTAAAATATCATTTCTATTATATTATTATTATCTCTTTTTATTATTATTACTATTATTTTTATTATTATCTTCTACTATCTATGGTTATCTTTATATATATAATTATATATATGATCATTATTTAATTTTTTATATTATTTTTTTTTTCTTTAACAAGTATATGTTTATAATAAATTTTCTTGTTAATTTAAATTACAAATAGATAGATAAATATATAAATTTGTTCCTATTATTATTATTATTATTGATATTATTTCCAAATATATAATCATGTAATAGTTTTACATTTATTTTTCTTTTCTTTCGATAAATATGTTTTTATAATAAATTATCTTATTTAAATCATTAGTAAAATAACTTTTATTAGCAGTATTATTTCTAAATATATATAAATATTTAATAAAATTCTTTTGCACGTTCTAATCCTTGATAATATTCAAAAGGCAAATGATCATGAATTAATCTAGGGTACAAATATTCTATAACTTGAATAGGATTAACAAATGAAGTCTTTCCATATTTATTTAGGAGTGGATACCGTTCATTTATTTGATAAAACTTGTTGTGAATCCGTTTTACCCATTTATAAAGCGGTGAATTTTCTATTATTTCATCCTTGTAGTTGTTATTATTATTTATATCATTTAAATAAATATCATCTTCTTCTTGTTCATCATCATCTTCTTCATTGTCAGTGTTGCTTTTATCAACAATATGTGTTAAATAATCATAAGTTGATTTAATACGAAGTGAAGCCAATTCCAAAGAACTATGGTCACCATCATCATTATCTTCATTATCACTATTATCATTATCCAATAAATGCTTGGTAAAGTAAGAAAAAGGAGAGGAGGAAGAGGAAGAAGAATTGGTAGTGGTTGATTCACATTCATCCTTTACATCATTATGGTCACGATCATCACTTCCTCTAATAATTCGAATTTTAGTAGGTGACTGAAAACTAGAAGGTTTCATAACCAATGGCCGAGTGTGATTAATAGGTATTCTCACTTCATGGCCAATATGCGTATAATTAAAAAAATCCCATTTAGAGACAAACCGACCAAAGATACGATTATTATAACCTGGAGGTACTCTTGGGATAATATCAAATTGATTTACGATACGCCATAAAGTAGATTGTCGATCAATAGGTGAATTACTATAACTTGCAAACTCGGCAGCAAAATCATTATCTCCAACGGCTGGACTACCAATCACATAGGAATCACGAAGTACCATAGATTCTTTTAAATCATGGGGAGACTTAATCCATCGTGCAAATAACAATGAACTGGCTGCTGCTCCTAAACTATTGTTATTATAGAGATTATTATTTTTTAGAATATATATATATAAATGCAAATAAAGTTATACTTTTATTCCATTCTCTACTTCATTTATTTTATTTTAAAAAAGAATAAAAAATAAAATACTGTGTCAATGTTTACCTATGACCACAAATCCATACTTGCGTTTGTTTACCATGATGATACATTTGTGCTTTTTCATGTATTGAGTTTAAAATAGCTTGATAAGGATCTCTTCTATCAGAATCACCGAAATCTGTCGTTGGAAATACAGAATCATAAAACCCTTGATGTGCTGCTCCAAATAAATAAGGTCTTGCATCGACTCGTTGAATAGAACAATCTACAAGAAATTCTTCATAATTGGTTGGTGTAGTACCTTTAAAACATACAATTGCTACAGGGTGAACCTCTGACCAAAATAGGCCACATAATGGTCCAGCCATAGACTTAAGTTCTGTAATACCTATTATCAAAAATTAATATTAAAAAATTTTTTAAAAAAAAAATGAGATTCAACTCATTTTCCTTTTTTCCACTCCCTTTTGCATATGAATTTTCTTTATCTTTTTTTTTTGCAAAAAAAAAAAAATTACCTTCAAAACGTAATCCCCAATGCTTTACTATAGAACGAATATTTGCTTCAGATTTCCTTAATAATCGACGCATGGATTTTTCAATAGGCGTTTCAACATCATCATCGTTATTAATCAATTCTTCATAATTTGTAGCAACTAAAGTCTCATAAGCTTCTTTGACCAAGCCATCATCTCTTTCATAAATAACAGCTGATAATAACGTCATGGTCTGAGCAATTGAAATATCAAACGTTTTATAATGTCGATCTTCAGGCGTTAAACTAGATCCTAACTTCTTGATGGTTTTTCTAACTTGATTGGCTGTGTCTTTGGAAAGTAAAAATTCAGGGCGGCCCCAATTGATCATACTAAGACCTTTTTTTTTAAAAGAAATCAAATTAATATAAAAAAGATAAAAAGGGATCAATGGTTAGAGAATAAAAATTACTGCTATCATCATCATAATCTTCCTTTTTTGTTTATTTATTTATACATTATGTACCTTTCCCATATTGATGGCTTAAATAAAGTAAATAGCTATTTCCACCAAATACTTCTAACAATAACTTGAGAACCAATTCTAATATTAAAAGAATAGTCATACAACTAGGATAAACTATGACACAAGCAAGAAAACTAAGAGGAGCATAAAAGAGCATAGTCCAGTTAAAATATAAAGTTAAGATCAAGTTTTTAGCCATACTGAAAGCATAATGTAGGTAAGGTTGAGAAAAATAACGACTTGGGATAAGAATTGATTTATGTTTCCCCCACCTTCCTTTGTTTGTTGCTGAAGAAGAATAAAATAGGCGTGGTAACCAAGTATTCTTTCTTTCGTTAGTTTCATCTTGTAACGTTTGAAGACAATCTTTACTCAAGTTTTTAAGTTCTTCAAAATGCTGTCTACCGTAACGGTGTTTAATACCACGTGTCATTTGTTATGCTTTAATATTTACTTTATTAAGTGAGAAGGGGAACAAAAAAAATACTGGTAAAAAAAATTGATATATAAAAAAAAGTAGGGGAAAGAAAGAAAGAGAAAAGGAACAACAACCAAAAAAAGAAATAATCTTTCTTTTAAAAAAATTCGGGCTTAAAAAAAAATTAGTACGTGCATTTTTTTTTTAAAAAATTGCGTACAAACAAAACAATTCTTTCAAATGGCTAATATATTATATCGTACGCAGCCAAATTCATATGTACTCATGTGAAATACCATTATAACTAAATAGTAGCATATTTATTTAAATTTTTGTTATTCATTTTATATGAAAACATAGTAGTAGATATAATGATATGTCAATCTTTCAAGTTAATGAAATAAAACTGTTTTTAAAAAAATATCTTAATAAGGAAAAAAAGTAAAGAATTCTTACGAGATTGAATTGATCATTCATTCATTAATTTTTATTCTTATATAACATATTTCAATTCTTCTTTATATATATATATATATATATATATTACATTATTAAACTATGTGCACACTGACATCAAGTATAATAATAACGAATGCTAGTAAAATAAATAAAAAAACACTAGCGATAATCAATCATAGTGACCATTTCCAAATTAAGCAACTGATAAGAATTGTAATTGTTTTACCTTTTCATTTTTAAACAATCAATAAACCAAACATAAATAAATAATAATTCATAATTATATAATTATATATATAATAAAACTGTATTATTTTTATTTTCATATTTTTACATGTATAAAATTATATATATAAAAAAAAAGCTTTAAATTGCTGATCATTTTATAATGAGGAGGATGAAAATCAAATTTTTTAAAATCCGATATTTTTTAAACATTTTACTCTCTTTTTTTTCTTTTTCTTCCTTTCTTCTATTTTTTTTTTTTTTTTTTCTCTTTCTCTTTTTTTTTTTTTTTTTTTTTTTTTTTTTTTTTTTTTACGTTCTTTTTTTATATAATAATAAATAAAATAAAAAAAATTAATCATGCCATATTATGAAAGAGATCGTGATGGGGATAGAAGAGCAAATGGTCGTAAATTATATATAGGTAAAAAAAACAACTGTTTTTTATTTATTTATTATTACAATTATTTTTTTTATGGCTCATAAACATATTTATATTTATATTTAATTGTAATATGTTTATAGATTGATTTTTACTCTTTTTTTTTTTATTATACTGTCTTCTTTTCTATCAAAACTTATAGGCAAAGTTAGTCGTCGTGCTCGTTACGGTGATGTAAAAGATCTTTTTACTCGTTATGGTCGTATTCGAAGTCTTGATCTAATGGTATTCTATATATATATATATATATATATATATATATATACTAAATTTATATTAAATATAATAGATGCGTATTTGCATTTTTTATTTAACATATCACTAAATGGTCTTTATATATATAAATATATATTATTTTTTAATAGGATAATTTTGGTTTTGTTGAATACGAAGTAAGTCTATCATATTTTATTATTATATATAAATGTTCTACTTTATGTATAGTTGACTATAAAAAAATAATACAAAATTATTTCCCCGGTCTTGTTATTGATACACTATTATTTTATTTATTTATTTATTTTATAATCATAGGATTCTCGTGGTAATTATTGATAATATTTTCTTTTGGTAACTTTTGACCCTATATATAATTATTTCTTTTTTCTTTTTTCTTTTCTTTTTTCTTCTTCTACTCTTTCTTTTCCTTTTTTATATAATATAGATGCTGAAGATGCTATTCGTAAATTGGATGGATATAAATTAGAAGGAGATCGTATACAAGTTGAATATGCCAAAGGAAAAAGAAACTTTGATCGTCGTGATAATGATCGTGGTCGTGGTCGTGATAATGATCGTGATAGAGATCGTGGTCGTATGCAACCTGGAACTGACCGTTGTTATAATTGCGGTGAAATAGGTAAATAGATGTATATTATTTTATTGAAGGAAAATAGAATATAACGGGAAAAGAATAAAAAAATATTTTTTATAGGTTTAATTAATTTATATATATATATATTATCTATTTAATTTTAGGTCATATGTAAGTTAGTTGAATAGCATAGATTTTTTTTTTTAAAAAAAAAAAAAGTAATAATAGAATTTAATATTAATGGGTGTCATGGTTACTACTTTATATATTTATTGGGTTTTGATAAACTAAAAATAGTGCTCGTAGTTGGTAAGTGATATGTTTATTCTATTCAAAAGATAAAAAAAATAACAAGTATAAATAATTAATAGGATTTTATATTAATATATATATATATATATGGTTATTATTTTTTTAAAAAAATATAGTGCTTTAAAGCAAGGTAGCGGTGAACGTGCTCAAAGATTCTCTGAAAACCGTTGTTTGTATGTGTTAATATTATATAAATAATACGTGGTGACAATGATTTTTGTTTATGCCAATATTTTATTTTTATCATTTTCTATAGTGGCTGTGGTGAAACTGGTCATAAAGCTCAAGATTGCCCGTAAGTAACTATAAAATAGAAAATCCCCTTTTTTTAATTATATAATATTTATAATCTCTTATTATTAATAACGTTTTTAATTATTTATTTATTTATATACCTATTTTAGATCTCGTGGTACAGACAATGGTGATCGTTCAAGAAGATATCGTTCTCGTTCTCGCTCTCCACCTCGTCGCCGCCGTAGATCTTATTCTAGATCTGTCTCTCCTCGTAGATCAAGATCTCCTAGCCCAAGAACATCACGTCGTTCTCCTTCAAACGATCGTTCCCCAGTAAGAGATCGTAGTGGTTCTGGTAGATCTCCCAGTCCTACCAAAATGGAAGAATACTAGGTTTATTTTCAAGAAAAAAAAAAAAAAAAAAAAAAAAAAAAAAAAAAAAAAAAATAAAAAAAAAAGTATTAATAGTGAATAATATATATTCATAAAAAAAAAAAAAAGATGGGGAAAAATGAAATGATGAATTTTGAAGTATTTTTTTTTATCAATATGTCTACTTTCTATTTTATTCTTAATATATATATATATATATATATATAATATAAATATAAATATTTTTCAAGTAAATAAATATATTATAAATAATAAAATTATTATATAAAAAAACAGTAATAAAAATAATAATGCATTTAAAAATAAAATTTATTGTAAAATGAAAAGATGAGAGGCATTATACAATAATTATTTTTAATTATGTGTATATCTTTGAAATTGTTTTATCTTATTAAAATAAAAGATTGCAGATTTTATATTCCGACAGTCGGGCTGGCTGGCCCCCAACATTATTTTTAGTTTTTTAGCATGGTTAATTTTTTTTTTTCGTCTTTTTTTTTTTTTTTTTTTTTCAACAAATAAATAAAATATAGTAAACAATGGCACCTATTGTTTATTCATTTTCCAATACATCTGAACTTTCAAGTGGATTAAATTCATTTGTAGAAAAAGTGTCTTACGAAGCTATAAAAGACCACGGCGCGTTTTCTTTAGCGATATCTGGTGGATCGTTACCTAAACTTTTATCCAAAGACTTAGCAAATAATAAACAAGTTGATTTTTCAAAGTGGCATGTATTTTGGGCTGATGAACGTTGTGTTGGATTAGACGATGACGATTCTAACTATAAAGAAGTGAAAAAGCAGCTTTTAAATCATGTAGGCATTCCTGAGCATCAAATCCATCCTATTCATGAGCAATATGCAAAAGAAAAAAATGCAGACCAAGCAGCTAAAGAATACCAACAGCAATTGGAAGCTTATTTTGGTACGCCTTCTTTCCCACAATTTGATCTTATTTTATTAGGCATGGGCCCTGATGGACATTGTTGTTCTTTATTCCCTGGCCATCCTTTATTAGATGAAAACAAACTCTGGGTTGCTCCTATTACTGATTCTCCAAAGCCTCCACCAGAACGTATTACTTTAACTTTACCTGTTGTTAATCATAGTCAGTGTATTGCTTTTGTTACGGCTGGTGAAGGAAAGCAAGAAATGGTACAAAAAATCATTGAACAACCCGAATTACAATTACCTTGTCAACGTGTACAACCTCATCAAGGAAAAGTATATTGGTTTATTGATCAACCCGCGGCTAATAAATTGAAGAAGGAGTCTTATGGATCTTATAAATTATAAAAAAAAAATTATTGATTTGTCTTACACAATATTTATATATTTATATAAAAATAAATCATCATCGTCATCAATTCTAAAATAATAATAATAATAATAATAGTAATATATATTTGGTTATATTCTTTTTTTATTTTTATAACATGTTTATTTTTAAAAAAAAATCATTTATGCTTTATTTATATATATTTGATTTGCTATTATTATATAATCATCCTACACTATATATTCTATTATTATATATTTATTAATGTATATATATATATGTATATAAATACTATACTATAGGGCTCTAGTTATTTTTTTTATACAAGTTTCTGGTTTTTTCTAAAGGATTTTCGATTGGGTTTCCTTTTTATATTGAACAACATAATACAATGCTATTCTATATCAGGTAAAATAGAAAAATAAAATCAATTAAAAAAAAAAAAAAAGAAGTAATACAAGCATTTGATTTTTTTTTTAAAAATTATAAAAAAAACTATGATGAAAATAGTAATCAAATCAACATAAAAAAAGAATAAGAAAGCTTAAATTTATTTTTTCTATTTCTTTATTTATTTAAAATAGACTCTTATCCAATCAAATAGCTTGTAGCAAGTAAACGAATGTGTAACATTAGGTATTATAATAATTAAACTCTAATTAAATTAATATATATCTCTTTTTTTCTCTCTCCTATTAACATAATTAATTCTTTTCTTTTTCTCTCTCTCTCTTTTTTTTTTATTTTACTTTTTTTTATTTTATTACATTTATATTTTTTATCATATATATATATATATATAAACTAATATATATATATATATATATACACATATATAAATTATATAAAAAATGGCTTACCAAGATCAATATCATCATGATCCATTTAATAATTCACCCATGTCAGCAGCAAGACCTCCACCTTCAGTAAGATATAATGATCCTTTACAACAAACAACATACGATTCAGGGTTTTTGGATCAATATCAGCAACGAGATGGCATGCACCAACCTTTATTAACAAGTGGAATGTCACCTGTACCTAGCCCCGGTTTAATGCATCGTCCTGATCATACACAATACTCACCTTCTCCTATGGGTGGTAATGGTATGATGATGAATCCAAATGGTATACCTTATCATGGAGAGGCTCCTAGAAGACAAGCAAGAAGATATAAAACTGTACGTAAAGTGAAGTTAACCGGTGGTAACTTGGTTCTTGAAAATCCTGTCCCAACAAAATATTTACAATATGTTCAACGACGTGATGCTCATGAATTTACTCATATGCGTTATACTGCTGCCACTTGTGATCCTTCTAAATTTGTAGCTGAAAAATATAAATTAAGACAACAATTAATGGGTCGTGAAACGGAGTTATTTATTGTTTTAACCATGTATAATGTAAGTCATGATAGTAATAATAAAATAAAACGGTTTAAAATAAAAACAATAAAATAATTTAAAATAAGATGGTTAACATTATGATTTTTTTTTCTTTTTGCTTTAAAAAAAATATTCTATTTTAGGAAGATGAAGTATTATTTGCTAGAACAATGCATGGTGTTATGAAAAATATTGCTCATTTATGTTCAAGAGATAGATCAAAGGTTTGGGGCAAGAATGGTTGGGAAAAGGTCGTTGTGTGTATTGGTAATTAAAATAAAATTAATCTGCAATAGATCAACATGGTTTAAAAAAGGTAGATAAAAATTGAGATTAAAAATTTCCCTTTCTCTCTCTCTCTTTTTTTTATTTTTTTTATATAGTTTCTGACGGTAGAAATAAAATTCATCCTCGTACATTATCTTTATTGGCTGCTTTAGGTGTTTATCAAGATGGTTTGGCTAAAAATATTGTGGGAGATAAACCTGTTGCTGCTCACATTTATGAAGTAAAGATACATACATACATACATATATATATACATGAAATATTATTTAAAAATTAAAAATTAAAAATAAATATAAAAAATGATACAAAAAAAGGAAATGGATCACAAAAAGGATTTATTTTTAATCATCTCATCACATTTTTTTTTTTTCGTATGATTTCTTTTTATAAACTTTTAGCATACTACACAACTCTCTATTGATCCTGAAATGAAATTTAAAGGAGCAGAAAAAGGAATGCAACCTTGTCAAATACTATTTTGCCTTAAAGAAAAGAATCAAAAAAAGATTAATTCTCATCGATGGTTCTTTCAAGCCTTTGGTGAATGTTTAAAACCTAATGTCTGTGTCTTGATTGATGTTGGTACTCGACCTGGTCATACCTCTATTTATCATTTATGGAAATCATTTGATTTAAATTCCAATGTCGCTGGTGCCTGTGGTGAAATCAAATGTATGTTGGGCCCTGGTGGTTCTTATTTATTAAATCCTTTAGTAGCTGCTCAAAATTTCGAATATAAAATGTCTAATATTTTGGATAAACCTTTAGAATCTGTATTTGGTTATATTTCTGTTTTGCCTGGTGCTTTCTCTGCTTATCGTTATAAGGCATTACAAAATGATATTAATGGAAAAGGTCCTTTGGAAAAATATTTCTTGGGTGAACAAATGCATGGTTCTGATGCTGATATTTTTACTGCTAATATGTACCTTGCTGAAGATCGTATTTTATGTTATGAATTGGTCGCAAAGAAAAATGCTTCCTGGGTATTACATTATGTATCAAGTGCTTCTGGTGAAACGGATGTTCCTGATAATGTAAAATATAAATATGATTCTAGAACTACTCTTCTTTTTTATTTATTATATACATTATTTAATTACGAACTCCTATTGAACTCTTTTTTTTTTTTTTTATTATTATGCTCCTTGATTTGTATAGGTGCCTGAATTTATTTCACAACGTCGTCGTTGGTTAAATGGTTCCTTCTTTGCTGGTGTTTATTCTATGGTACATTGGAGAAAAGTATGGTCTTCCGATCATAATATTATTCGCAAATTAATGTTTATGGTTGAAGATTTGTATCAATTGGTTAATTTATTCTTTTCTTGGTTTGCTTTGGTAAAAATAAATAATAATAATTATAATTATAATCGTAATGATAGTAAAGTAATATATTCATTTTTTTTTATCTCTACTTTTGTTCTATTAGGGTAATTATTACTTGGTCTTTTATATTATGAGTACTGCTGTCTATGATCCATCTTTAACTCATAAGCCCTTCAGTCCCTTTATTGGTGAAATTATTCATATCGTTCTTAATTATATTTATCTATTTTTATTGGTGGTTCAATTTGTAAGTAGCTATATATATATATGTAATGCAATGTGAAAAAAAAAGGATAATAGGAAACTGAATATGTCTTTATATATCCATATCTATTTTTAATTTTAGGTTTTAGCGCTTGGTAATCGTCCACAAGGTTTTAAAACAGCTTATACTTTAATTATGGTCTGCCTTAGTATTATTATGGGTTATGTAAGTTTTTTTTTTTTTTATACGTGTTTTTATATATATATATATATATTTACTCTCTTCTATTTTATTTAGTTATTATTCTGTACTGGATGGATCACTTATGTTAGTATTACAACAGTAGTGGCGGATTGGAAAGATGATGCTGGTACAGTCCTTACTTTACTTAAGCAATCTACGTTTAGAAATATTCTTGTCTCTGTCTGTTCTACCTATGTCATGTACTTCCTTGCTAGCTTTTTATTCTTTGATCCATGGCATATGTTTACTTGCATTATTCAATACGTCCTTTTATCTGCTAGTTTTGTAAATGTATTGAATATTTATGCTTTCTGTAATACACATGATGTATCCTGGGGTACAAAGGGGGATAATGGTGTTGCTACTGATCTTGGTGTAGTAAAAACTAAAAAGGATAAAGATGGAGCTCATACTGTCGAAGTGGAAGTCCCTACAGAACAAAAGGATTTGAATGAACAATATGAAGAAGCTATTTTAGATTTAAGAAAAGTGGTCAAAGCTGAAGTTCAACATCGTGATGCTAAGACTAAACAAGAAGATTATTACAAAGCTTTCCGTACTCGTTTGGTATTAGGCTGGATATTTTCCAATATGATTTTAGTCGTGGCTATTACAAATACTTCTAGTTTATGGGGTGATAAACTTAAGAATGCCCGTACTGATTACTATATGGGTGCTATCCTTTGGAGTGTTGCTGGCCTGGCTGCTATTAGATTCGTTGGTTCATGTTGTTATTTAATATCCAAGATCTTTACTGGTTAAAGATAGATTTTCTTTTTTTATATATAAATAATTATTTTTATTCAATATTTTTTATTTATTTATTTATTTTTGATTAATAATAACAAGTAAAAAAATAATACAGTATAAAATTGTAAAAATATATAACCGTAAAATACAGCAATATATATATATATATACATATTTAATTATATTTTCTTATAAGAAATACCTATATACAGAAATAATAATAATAATAAATAACTTTTTTTAAAAAATAATGAGGAAAATGATTGTATATAAAAAAAAAAGATTTTTTTTTTGGAAAGAATAAGAAAATTGGTATAGTAATGATAAAAATAAAATCTGGGTAGAGTTTTCAGAGTTAAATACTATTGCCAGAAGAGTATAAAAGGCGCCTGAGCTTATATATAAAAAATAGGTATGTCATCCATATAACAATAATAGCAATAACAAAAGATTATATATATTATTTTAATAATACTCATACTCACTCTTTTCTTGTTTATTACAGCTTTTCTAAAAGAATTTTTTATTGTATTATCAACATTTTGATTTTTTCTTTTGTCGCACTATAATATCCTCTGTAGATTTTAAAACTATCTACGGTTATAAAGCCTTTAATTGTTGATTTTGCCAAGTTTACAATATAGCTCAATAAAATATAGATGTCACTGTTATAAGAATAGTCATTCAAAAAGTCGAAAATAATACAAGTTTTAAAGTTAAATAATAAAAGTATACATGGTAGTTAATGCTGTTCATCTATAAATTAAAAAATTAAAAACACCCTTTAAACCACGTACTTGTCAATGGCAAATGAAAATTTATAACCAGAGATTTATATAATTACAAGGATTATCTTGTTTCTTTATTAAATACATTATTTGATTAAAATCTCACTGTCTATCCTTTTCTTATATTAACTGATTAAGTTATGGGTTCTGTCATTTAGCTTCTACTACAACTTTTGCTTGTTTTTCATCTACTGGTTAATGCATAAGTTCGCACGTGATTATCTATATATATACATATTTTAGTTATTGGCTATATTTATATATATATATATATATATTTACTTTGGTAAGAGTGTTTTGATAAGATGGAATTTAAGTAAATCGACCATTAAAACCATCTTAGCTATTTTTGACTGTGCATTTAAATACTTAGTGGTAGAATAAAAATAAAGTTTTATTCTTACACTCTTGATGCGCACAAACCATTTTTTACAAGAAATTTATTGCGTTTCATTAAATCTTTTTTAATTTAACTTTATTGTGAATAATTTGTTTTTTTATAAAAAGTAAATATAAAATATAAAATAAAAATAAAATAAGCAATAGTTTAAATAAATAAATACATTCTTAACGAAATATTTATTAGATATATTAGTTTAAAGTTAGTCACCGGTTTAGCCGCTATTAAATTCGTTGATTCATACAGTTAATATCTAAAATTTTTGCTGATTAAAGATATAGTTCTAAAATATAAATGTACGATTTATATTGAATAAATGTTGTTCTTTCAAGATTAATCCATAGTATAATTTGTGATATGATTATGATTGTGATTATAATTATTATTATCATAATTTTTTATGTTTTGTAACTATATATTTATAACTTTATATATATTAATGGCGGTATTACTATTTTTTTTTTTAAAAAAAGATCAAAACAAACTGTTTTTTATAGTTTTTATCATCAATTAAAAAAAATAATATCGAAAAAAATAATTTGATTTTTAAAAACTTTTTATTATCATATAAAAATAATAGGTACAATAGTTTTAATTTTAATGCGTCAACATATTTGTTTTTTGAGTGCATTTTCCAAAAGGTGAGGCGGTCGGGGATTTAAATAGGAACCTTCAATTTTTCTCTAGAAATCAATCGTTTGAAAATTCTCTCTTCTTTCACATTTTAACTATGGTGGTAAGGAATAGATGATATATACATATATATACATAGAGTGTTGACAATCAAAATAGATGATCAGTTAAAACAGATATATAAATGGATGAATACAGTTGGATGGATGAATCTAATAAAGCGTTAAATAGTGGATGGATGGATGAATGTTTAAAAATTATTTATATATAATGTCGACTACATATAAAAAAAAATCAGCTCTTTATTACGAATGGAACAAAAAAAAAATACAATCAATTCTATTTATGCACAAATAAGTAATTATATTTTTCTTTTTATTTTTTATTATTAAACCAAATATATCAAAAAAAAAAAAAATTGAATATATATAGCAAGGTTCCTTCAAACGTGAAGTCCAAGTTGGTCGTGTTGTCCTTCTTAACTTTGGTGCTGATGCTGGTAAATTAGCTGTCATCATCGATATTATCGATCACAACCGCGTAAGTTAATATTATAATAAACTATTATTATTGAATAAAATGAAAGAGGAAAAAAAAAAAGCTAATGTGCTACTGTACTTTTAAATATACTTACATAAATGTTAATATTTCAAAAAATTATTCTATTTTTGTCATACTTATTCCCTTTTACTTTTTTCATATATAATAGGCTCTTATTGACGGTCCCACCACTGGTGTTGCTCGTCAAGCCTACAGATACAAGGATTTATCTTTAACTCCTTTAGTTATCAAGGGTCTTCCCCGTAACGCTGGTCAAAAAGCTGTCAAGAAGTTCTTAACCAAGTCTGATATTGTTGCTAACTGGGAAAAATCTGCCTGGGCCAAGAAACTTGCCACCCGTAAGGTCCGTGCTTCTTTATCCGACTTTGATCGTTTCAAGGTTCAAAAATTGAAGAGTCAAGTAAGTTTTTTTTTTAAAGCAAAAAATAGGATGAATATGGATGAGAAATGAACAGATCCATTGAATTAAATAAAAAAGAAAGGAAAAGAAAGTAAAAGTTAGATAAATGAAGGCTCATATTTTATTATTACTATTGTTTTTATTTTTTCACTTAGCGCCGTTTCGCTCTTGGTTCTGCCCTCTCCAAGGCCAAGAAACAAGCTGCTTAAACAACTACATTTTTATATTTATTGTAATCCTCTTCATATTCAGTTTTTTTACTTTATCCCACATGGTGAAATGCACTGTCGTTATAATAAACAATTCATTTTATATTTTTTTAAAATATAACACTTGTAAGATTTCTTTTAAAAAATTGATTTGATTTATTTAAAAATTAAAATAGAGTATATGATTATAATATTTCTGGGTCAAAATAATTATATTATTATATCCTTTTAAATGATTGTTTTTCCAAAATGTGTTATTCTGGTACACATTTGACTTTTTTTTAAAAAAGACATACAAAGAAATATTACTGGTGTTAATCCTTGATATAATCCTTTTTTCATACATGCATTTATTTTATATTTTTAAATATATCAAAATGTTATATGATTAATGAATTCAATGACTAATAACAGAATAATAACAAACTATTTTAAATATTTTAAGTACATTTTTATTTTTATATTTGATTAATACAGATGTGTTGTATACATACAGGCCAACTAAAAATATGTATAGGATGTATCATGACATCCAACAAAATCATGCGCAAGTGAGGAAAAAGATTAATATAAACAGTCAAGAACGGAGTTTAAATCAACTCAGTTATTTTTTTTTTTTAAACGCGAGTGTTTTTTTTTCGTTTTTTTTCTTTCTTTTTCACTTTTTTCATTGTTGTATTGTATATTTTATTATTGTTTGTTTTATATTAAAGAAAAGGAAATAGATTTAAAAGAAAAAGGATAATAACCAAAAATACACTATTAGATTCTTTTTTTTCTCCCTCTCTTTTTCTTTTCCTTCTTTTCTTTATATATATTTTTCATGTCTCAATCACAGCGGCAGAGCGCTATACCAATAGCGCATCAACGTGCTTTAATTCCATCTACAAGGCTTGATTTCCCAACACAGCGATTATATGCAGTATGCTTTTTCGGTATACTACAATCTATTAAAGCTTGGGCAGTCATGGAATATTATCTAGCACCTTATCCAGAATTATATCATGGTATTTTATTTAAGTGGTGTTTATATGATTGTTTGTATATAGTTGCATTATATATTCTGCGAATCCCTTGGTTACAGTTCTCTACAATGAAATCCATATTTTTATCATTCATTTTAATATTTATTAATACCTTGCTTTTTGGAGGTTTAACTGTAAGTTATATATATCAAATTCAAAATAGAAATATATATACATATTTATATACATATATTTAACAAACATTTATTATTATTATTACTATTGTTTATTTATTGATTTTATTAATATATAGACACTTTTTACTGTTGGTTTTCTACAATTTATTTTTGGTGATTCTTTGGGTAAACAACTTAGTGTATCAAGAGCAAAGCTTGTTGATATTAAAGACGTAATTTATGACCCTTCTCATATTTTGGGTAGACATACTGTACATATTTTACCTTATGGGTAAGGAATAAATTAGAATCATATAAATGAAAAAGAAAAAGAAAAAAATATAATTAGCCAGCTATGATAGAAGTACTTTTTATATACTCATTTAATTTCTCTCTTTTTTTATTAATATTTTTTTTATGATAGAACTGCTAAATTAAATCCTAATAACGAATACTATTGTCTACCTTCAAATGAAATTGGACGTACAGATATATATATCCCTATTGTATTAAACAATACTATTCCTAAAAAGGTTTCTGTATCGCGATATGATTATAATTCTCATGTAAGCAAAATCCAACACTTTTCAAGCGATAAATTACAACGTGGGACAGAAGTCGGTCAAGGCAAACAAGGGCTTGAAATATATTATATTCGTGTGAATGAACCTGGCGTTTACAAACTTGATAATATTATTAGTAAAGATGGGTTGGATATTAGATTATATAATCGACAAGCATTTGTATTTACATGTCCTACAGCAAAATTCTTAACAAGCCAATCTACTGATTATTGTAAAGGTGATAAAGATTCTATTCAATTACAAGTTACTGGTGTACCTCCACTTAAAGTAGAATATACACGTCGTATTGGTGATACAGTCATAGATTTGAAATTAGATCATATTCAACCAACTGAACTTACCTTTGAATCTCCATTAACAAGCTTATCCTCTGGTTTAGAAGATGCTAATCCTTCCTTTTTTGTATCTACTAATGATAAAAATGAAAATTATGACTGGGCTGCAGGGCGTCAACTTTCTATTGAATTGAATGTTACTTTTGGTACAGCAAAGAATTATGACTACCAACTAAAGCGTGTTATTGATGGTGCTGGAAATGTAGTGGATTTGGGAAATACACCTTCACAAGTATTTAATATACATGAACATCCTGCTGTTCACTTTGAATGTAATGCAAGATATCCTATGAAATTGCTTATTGGTCAACAATCTGTAGAATTACCTTTATCATTTAGAGGTAGTGCACCTTATTCAATCACTTATGAAAAATTACCTGATAATAATAATACGATTGGCGATGGCAGTGAAAATGATAACAGTAAAAAAGATATCAAACAATTGAAATTCAAACCTGAAGATCCTCTTAAAATCAAAGTAAACTCTCCTGGTGAATATAAATTATTATCTATACATGATCAATTTTGTAAAGGTAATGTATTGTATCCTTCCTCTTGTCTTGTCACACAGCCTCCTTATCCTTCTGTGAAATTGGATACAACACCTATTCCCTCTGAGTGTGCTAGTGGTAGTGAAGTGGGTATGAAATTTGTGGCTATATTCCAAGGTGCACCTCCTTATCGATTGAAATATTCAGTAATCAAACATAATGGTCGCCGTAAAGAGCCAGTGGATCAATTAGAAATTTCAACCGACCAATCCCGTCACATTTTCTCTTATTTACCTAAATCAAGCGGTGATTATACTTATGAATTTACATCATTAACTGATGGAAATTATCAAATCGATCCAAAAATCGATGTATTGGAACAAACTGTTCATCCTCAACCTGATGTTCGCTTTATTGAAAGTGCACTTAAAAGACGTACTTGTATTGGTGAACAAATGAGCTTTAATGTTGAATTAAGGGGTACTGCTCCTTATACTTTGTATTGGGCATATGATAAACAATCTTATTCTAGTGAAATCTCTAGTAATAATTATGAAATCTCTATACCTCCTTTTGAAACGGCTGGTCGTCATGTCATCTCTTTGGTTAAGGTAATAATAAAAATACGAATATTGCTATTTTATTATTATTATTATTATTTTTAAAAAAAGAAGTATAAAAAAAATAAAATGAATACTAAATGACCTATTATATATATTTGCTATTATTATTTAGATTGAAGATAAAAATGGATGCGTTAAAGAATTAGACTCTAGAGATATCGTTATTGATGTTCGACGTGAAAGACCTTCTGCTTTCTTTTATTACGAAAATAAAATGGAACCAACTATTTATATTGCAGATGATGAAACTACCAAACTACCATTAAGATTTACAGGTGAAGGACCTTGGGATATTACTTATCAGCATATAGATGATAATGGAAAACTTGCTAAGCCAGTACGTAAACAATTTTACGATGCCAATACAGAATTACAGGTTAGCAAAACAGGAACATATGAATTATTGGATGTAAATGATGTCATTTGTAAAGGTGATGTATACAATGTCGATTATAATGTCAAATGGATGGAACGACCTACATTAAGTATCCCAGAAGAACAAGTGAATCAAGTATCAGACAATGTATTTGAACGTGCAGCTGTTTGTCAAGGCGTAGATGATGCTATCGATATTAAGTTTAGTGGTAATGGGCCTTTTACTAGTGTATATGATACATTCCTTCAACAATCAGGATCCTCTTCAAGTATATTATCCTCTTTTGGACGCCGTGATAATGGTATTAAATTAGATTCTCATGAAGTAACTTCTGGATTGACTACAGCACGTATTTCATTGACCACTTCATCTCATGGCAAATACAGATATATATTTAATCAACTTGCCGATCAACGTTATACAAAACTATTTAAACCATCTCCTGTAATTCAATTACAACAAACTGTACATGAGTTGCCCAATGTCAAATTTTCTTCCAAATCTTCACCATCTTCTGTTCGCATGATGTGTGTAGGTGATAACATTGTTTCCAACGAAGACCCTATCTGGCTTGAAGCTACAGGACAGGCTCCTTTCACTGTTTATATACGTATTCATCATCAAGATACACCTGTGAAAAATAGTAAAGATGTACTTATCATGGAAAATATTGAAACTAATCAATTTAAATTAGATTTACCTGGTGTTTTGGATACTTCTGGCAAATATACCATTGAATTACTTCGCATTCAAGATGCAAATCATTGTGCTTCTGATGTTTCCGAATTACCTGATACAAAGATGACTATTGATGCATTAGGTATTGCTACCATTACACCTCTTGATTCATGTAGTGAAATGTGTGTCGGTGACCAATTAGAATATAGTTTATCTGGTGAAGGACCATTTACTATAGGTAATTTATTTTATTTATTTGTTTATTTGTTTTTAAAAAAGGAAAGGAAAGGAAAGGGAAAAAAAACTATGCAAGTAAATTAATTTATTTTTTTATTTTCGATTGTTAGTATACGAATTTAATGGACAACGTGAAAAAGTAAAATCTACAACTACTAAATTCAGTATGATTGCAGATGAACCTGGTAATTTAACAATGGTATCTGTTGGTAATCAACGTAATAAATGCCAATCTTTTCCCAAAGATATCAATGCAATGATTCATCCAATTCCATCTTCCTTTGTAAGTGGCGGTAAAGATATTATTGAAAATATCCGTGAAGGTGAAATGGTTCAAGCAATTGTTGACCTTGTTGGTACACCACCTTTTGATTTTGAATGGAAACGAAGCGAATTGATTTGGGATCATGCAAAGAAACATCATTATAAAGGTCGTGTCCTTGAAAGCCATGTTGTTCATGGTGTTGAAGACTATCGATACGCTATTAATACATCTACTGAAGGTGTCATAGAGGTAAAAAA
>MU612290.1:0-22985 GCA_025201675.1 Cunninghamella echinulata
AAAAAAAAAAAAAAAAATTAGCCAACCAATCTATATAAATTTGTACTTTATTTTTTTATTATTTTTATTAATATATATATATATATATTATGATTATTTATACTTACATTGCCGTCCACTAAAATAGCATTTTTATACATCCATTCTTCCTCATCATTATTCCATACATCAACAAAGCGCTCACCACAAATAGGGCAAGGTTTTCTATCATTATCATCAGGAGGCATAATCACGGTATAATCCTCTAGTTTTTTATGATTGTTTAATTGGTCATCCAAGAAACGAGAATCTTTTTGGTGGTGTTCCATTGTATCATCTATAGTTGATTTTGATAATCCCAAAGTAGAACCATTTTCATCTTGTTGTTGTTGCTGTTGTTGTTTATCTGTCATAAAGGTTGGCATTTGATGGCTTGTTAACTCTCCTTCAGCACCATGAATCCAATCATTTTCCGAAACAAACCATGATCTTGATAATCCTCTTTTTACTCTTTCTTTCATACGTCGGTTTTGCCGGAAATGAGAATCTAAATGTGCATCCATTTTGGCTTTACCTTCTTTTGTATCCGGGTGTCGAATCCCACATTGTTTACATTTTAAAGGTAATTTTGAGTACAAAAATTCTACAGCACCTGGTCGTTCTCTATTCAAAATAAATAATATAAAATATAAAATATATAGAGAAATAAATAATTGTAGTTAGAATAAGTATTGGCATTAGTATTAATATTTTATACTATTTGTATTTTTTAAAAAACCTGGAAATAAATAAACTTACTTTTGTAAATCCTTGCTATCTAATTTAATATTTAAATCAGCTATAGTAGTAGGTTGTGGAGGTGATGGCTGCGGAATAGGAGGTGGAGTAGGTGTATTATTTACAGAAGGACTTAAATATCCTTTAGACATTAATGTTTGTAAAAGTTCCGTAGGGTTGACACTTGTAGTATTAGTAGATGAAGAAGTAGCTGCTGTTGATGTTGTCGATGGTGATGTCATTATATTATTTGCAGTTGGTAATGGAGCTATGGTTGGAGGATGTGATAAATGTTGTAATGGAGTACTGGTTGGCATTGATGATGGTGGTACCTGAGTTGGAGCCATATAATGAATTTGATTCATTTGAGTATTAGGTAATGATGTCATTAACTAAAACATATAAAGGATGAAAAAAAAGATGTAAGAAAATAAAAATATTTATTAATAACATAATCATTATCTTTTTTATTAGTATTCTTTTTATATTTTATTTTTATTTTTTTACCTGTCCTAATAATTGGTTGATATTATCTGGTGTTTGGATTGACTGTGGAGGAGGTTGAGGTGATAAAGTTTGCTGTAGAGGAGGAGTAGAATAAACTTGATTGGGAGGAATTGGCGGTGTATTTGATTCTACTTTTGATCGATTCCTTGGATCCCTTGCCTATAAATAAAATCAAATAAAACGAAAAAATTGGATATGATTTAATATGATTTTATTTTATTTTTATTTATTTTTAGAGCTGTAGTTATCATCCCATTTTTTTTTTTTACCTTTGCTGTAAAATTTGGATTAATGTGCATGGAAGGAGAGGGATTAGCCATGGGTTGCGGTTGATGATGGTGAGGTGGAGGTTGCTGCTGTGGTAATGGAGGTTGTTTTTGGCCGGGAAACTGACTATGTTGAATGTATTGGATTGATCGTTCCATGGATTCAATAAGATGGCGAGAAAAGACAGGTGTACCATTAGGCATACCATTTTTCCAAGTTTGTAATAATCTTTCAGAGCTTCTTCTTGTATTTAAATCCACTAAGTTATAAGTATCCAAAAATAAGGCGACGATATTTCTAGCAAAATTACTTGGATAAGGACCACCAACATTTTTACATATAGAATCAATTAGGTATAAAATTGGAAGTTTTTGACCTGGAGCATTCTATAAACATTTTTTTTTAATTTATTATTTTTTGATAGAAAAAAATAGAATAGAATAAAATGATATTTTTTTAAAATTAGTAAAACTATTATTTATTTATTCATATGCTAAATAATATTTATTTTGTAATATATTCATATAATCAATAGAAAGTAGGGTAATTTGTGAATATAATTATTATTTATTATATATTTTAGTATAGATCATGATTTATATTAATTATATTGTTTTTCGTATACTTCTTTTAATCTTTTATATCTTTTTTGTTTGATCTTTTTTTGCTTTTCTTTTCTTTGATCTTTTTTCTTTTCTTTCGTCCTTTTTTTTTTATTTTTATTTTTTTGTTTTTGTTTTATTTGTTTTTTTTTGTTTTGTTTTTATCAGTTAGTATTATGCATATGTAACAAATTAATATTAAATAAATGAGTTATTTTTTATAATAACATATACAATAAATATTTTAAAAAAGAGCTATATTATATCAATAATAAATAATGAATATTATATTCACAAAACCCTATTTCTAATGTATTTTCCCCTAAATATAATGATGATATATCTATATTATATAATAAACTGTCCTTCCCTCCTTACTCTTTACCATTTATATATATACATATATATATATATATAATTATGTATAATAATATATAAAACCATTTTCTTTACGTAATACACTATATATGTTTTTCTTTTCTACAATGATGACTGTATTGTAATAAACTTACATTTCTTAATTGTTGTTCTATTTCTCTAACAATAGCATTAGCTGCAAATTGATTTTCTTGAGCCTTGATAGTTAATCCGGTAATAATGGGTTTACTATTAAAAGTTAAGTCTGCCAAGGCTGAACGATAATCACGCCGAACGTTTTCAATATCTTGATGTCGTTGTTGAGTTTGTAAAGATGGATCATAACCATTCATCATGTTATAATAATAATAAAGTTAAATTATACAAGGATAAATAAAAAAAGTAATTATTTGCTTTATAAATGTTCTAATAATAATAATAATATAATAATAATAATAATATAGACTAAAAAACTAAAATAATAATATATAAATATATAACTATTAAAGATTAATAATAATAAATATAATACACCTAGAGTAACCTAAAATCCGCTATTTGTATATATATATTTGTATATATATGAAGTACTTCTTGGAACCAAGTAAAAAAAAGTTACAGGCAAAGGTATATAAGAAGCTAACTACTTTTATTGTCCAAAGTTGATTATTGATTTAGTATTTTTTTGTATCGATGGCTATATAACTATTTATAATAAAAAAATGTAGGATAAAGAAAAAAAATGGAATAAAAAAAACCTGTCTTTAAAAAATAAAAATCAATTGATAACAATTAAGAGAATAAAAAAAATAGAATATAAAACAGTAGTGTTTAGTATTTTTTAATCTAAAACCTATAAACAAGAAAGAAAAAGAAAAAAAATAAGAATAGCGGATTTTTATATTCATAAAAAATCTAAATAAAAAGTCACTACAAAATTAATTTATTCCGTGCCAACAAACTCCGTAAGTGAAGATTACATTTTGTATTGTAAAAATCAATTGGTGACTGAAAAAAATAGAAATTATACATATATAATAGAGAAAATATTTACAATATAAATCTAAAATTAATAGGGTCTATTTCTGAGGGATCATCATCTAAAGTTGTAATTTTTGGTGGACCATATAATGAAGTAAGCTGCTTATTTTTTCTAGCTAGTATAGTTCTTAAAATATATGCTAAAATCAGAGTAAGTAAGGCAAAACCTAAACATACTGAATGACCAATACGATAGTTAGGTGCATCGGTATCACGATAAATCTATTAATAAACATATATATATATATGAATATATATGTTAATCAATAATAGCAATATATATATATAATACTTTTTACATATATATCTTATTTTATTACTTGAGTTCCCAAAAGCGCGAATGCCTATAAAAATAATTTTTTTAATAAAACTCATTATCTTTGTTACCTAATGTTTATTATTTTTATTTTTATACCTGTGAAACCATATTTGCTACGCTAATACTAACACCTCTCTTTGTATGGCCAAGTTGATTATTTGCTAACCAAGTATAACCCTTTCATAAATATAAATATATAAGTAATAATTAGAAAAAATGAAATTAAAATGTATGTATATATTATTATCATTTACCAAAGTAATTATAGGAAAAATTCCAAGAGCAATCAAAACAACACCCGTATATTGAAGAGGAATGTTATTACCAATTATTAAAAAAATGTATCCAATCACATTAATCATAGCGCAAACCATAATTGGTAAACCACGCTGGCAGATACGATCTGATATTTTAGATACAAACTATTAAAAAAATTTAAAAGATGATAATTATTATAGTTTTTATTAGTATTACTTTATCAGCCCATCCGTTTTTTTTTAAAAAAAAAAATAAAAACTTACTAACAAAAAGATACACCCAGCAATATAAGGAGGAATGGTCAATAATTGAGATTGAAGTGCTTCAAATCCCATACCTCTCACAATTGTTGGTAAAAAAACAGTGAATGAAGCTTGGCTTAATAAGCCAGCAGAATTGATTAACGCTACAAACCAAGTTTTATAGTCCAAAAGCGCCACCATTATTTGACTTTTATCCATTGTATCATCCTGTTTACTTTTTCCATCTTTAATAGCACGTTGAATAGCTACAGCTTTTTCTTCTTTAGTTAACCAATATTTACTGGCTGTTTCAGGACTGTGTGGAAATGAAATAAAATATATTGATGAATGAAAAATGATTGTTGTTTTTTTTAAAAAAAATAGACTTTTATTTATTTTCATACTTACTAATTGGGTAAAAACAATAGACATAAAATTCCAAGAGCAATAGTAGGTGCTCCTTCTATGATAAACATCCTATTGAAAATCATCGTTTATTTTGTATTTATGTTAGTATTTATTTTAAAAAAATTAATACTTAGCCCCATCTATGTAATATCTATTTACCAACGCCATGAAGCCAATCCATGAGCATCTTCAAGGTTATCCATAATTAAATAAGCTAAGGCTCCTGCAAAAGCACCCGCTAGTGTAGCTGCAGACATAAATATTGAGAACTAAAAAGAAAAGATAGTTAGCAACGTTAAATGATCAAAAAAAAGTATAAAAGAGTAAATATAAATAAAAATTACTCTTGAAGCCAATTCATGTCGCTGGTACCAAAAGCTTAATAATAAAGGTACACATGGTCCCAAACCAGCTTCTGCACAACCTAGAAAGAAACGAGCTAAATAATATATGTTAAGAAAACTACTCTTGGTAAATCAAGCATATATATGTATAAATATCATATTTTTATTTACCAGCTATTAAACCTCTAACATTAACAGTTGCTGCAATACTAAAAAAACAGAAAGGAATATATAAAAAGGGATAAGAGAGAAATATCAATAATATGAATAAATAAACTATATAGCGATGCTTTATTATTATCATTACCTTGTCGAAGAGATACCCTTTCATATAAATATATATTTTTAATAATTAATATTTTGATTCAAAGTGAATAACATTAATAATAATGGTAATGATAAATAAATTTACCCAAATAATAGTTGTGGTACCAATCCATAACGAAGGTTTCGTTCTGGAGATAAAAAGAAAAAGGAAATCTGAGTAAAAAAATGCCATAATGAAAGATAAAAACACGGACTTACAATTTTAAAGCCAAATTGGATGGGATTTGCAATAATATGTAACCTAGGAATTACAAATATAAAATATAAATAAAAAATTTTTAATTTTTTTTTCTATCTTTTTTTTGTACCTAAATAGAAAATCATTAAGGCATTATAAAAATCATTTCCTTGTAGATTGAGATCTTTTTCAAATGATCCTAATTTAGCATTTCCAATATTTGACTTTTAAAGAAATATAAATAAATTAGTATATTTTTTTTAGTTTGTAATATCCTTTTCTTTTTTCTTTTTACTCTATCTAAAGAATTGAATAAATACATGATTGAAATAAAAGGCGTCAAACTACGTTAAAAAACCAAAATAGAAGAAAGAATGAATAAAATATACACGATAATAATGTCAATCATTTATAATTTTAGATACCAAAAATCTAGCTTTCTTAAAAGGCTCTTTTCAACTTTTGGATCATATTCAATAGTTTCTTCTCTTTGAGCTGGGTGTGATATATTTTCCGACGAATTCATATTTTTCTATCGAAGAGAAAAAAAAAAAAGAGAAAAAGAAAGAGCGAAAAACATAAAATGTTGTTGAATACTGATTTATAAACAAAGGGGTTGGGTGGGATGATCGTCTCTTGAGTAACATTTGTCTTTTTGCAGGGAGTTTCACAACATATGTTTGCATTCTTTTTTTTTAAAAAAAAAAGCAAATGAATATAATAAGCAATAGTAAAGATATACACTACAAAGCTAAATAGTATAGTACGTATATTTGTATTATTATGCTGATGCCATGTATTTTTATTTTGTTATATATTTTAATGTATTAAAGTATACATATCGACCTATATAGTATATTAATATAAAATGATTTTAAAACTTTAATTTGTTTTTTTTTTTTATATACTTATTTTAATACACTACTAATTATATATACCCATCATACTCTTGTTTATTTTTTTTATTTAAAGTGACGTATTTCCATAAAATTGAATATACAATACATTAGCTACACCTATTTTACGTATTTAATTCTTTAAGATCAAATGTCTACTGGGCCACTGAAAAAAATGCGGCGATTTAAATTTTTCGTCGCTATGTTTTTTTTTAAAAAAAAATAAAAATTGAAATCTTTTTTCTTTTTTTTAAACAACTAAAATATATATCATGTCTGATAATACTTCTCGCAAGTATGTTAAATTATTTTATAATATTTTTTTTTTTTTTTAAAAAAAAGAAATAAATATTTCAAGTATGCATTGATCTAATAAAAATCGTGATTATTATTATTAATATTATTATTTTATTATTATGATTATGATTATTTAATGTATAGGAGACGAAAATGGGATCAGAGTGGTGCTGAAGAAACTTCACCAGAACCAAGTGAAAAGATTGCCAAAACAGAGGAAGATGAAACGGATGATGCCTCAGTTGATCCTATCAAAGCAGCAAGTAAATAATAATTTTTTTTATATGTATTTCATTAAAGAAACGTAAGATAAAAAAAAAAGATCAAAGATTTTACTGACATTATTATATATGTTTTGATTTTTTTTCTCTCTTATTCTTTCTTTTTATTCTTTTTTTTTTATATTTTATTTTTAAGGTTTAGCGGCAGCAAAAATCAATGCTTTGTATTCAAAAAAGACAACAGATGGATCAGAACAAACAGCAACTACGGAAAAATCTAATAAACCTTTACCAGCTCCTCCAACAGTAAATAAATCTGAATTCTCAAAAAAGATTGAAATTAATGATCTCAAGAACCGTTATATGTTGACTCGTGGTGCTACTCAAGCTGAAATAGCCCAAGAAACCGGTGCTGGTAATAATAATAATAATAATAATAATATATTAATAAGTTATTAAAAAGTATAAAAGAAAATATTAATTGGCTAATATGTATTATTATTATTATTATTATTTATAGAAATCACCACTCGAGGAAAGTATTATCCTGATGCAAACTTAGCCACAGAAAAGGAACCTCCATTATATCTTTATGTTACAGCTAATGATCAAGAAGCATTAGATAAAGCAGTGGAAAGATTAAATAAACTGATTGAATCAGCAACTGTACCATCATCAAGCCATTTAAGTGAAGGTATTCGTAAAAGGCCATATAGTCATCAAGATGATTCAAGCGACAATAATAGTGCTTCATCGAATAACAATTCACCAACTCCTCATAACAATCATAATCACAATAATATGAATAATAATAATGTTCGCCCACCTTTTGAAAGACCTCCACGAAAATTTTATGATGAAAATATAGATGTTGATATTCCTGAAGGTCCTACTTACAATTTACGTGCTAAAATTGTTGGTCCCCAAGGTGCTTATGTGAAACATATTACTAATGTGACAGGTTGCCGTATACAAGTAAGAGGTAGAGGCTCTGGTTTTATTGAACATGATACTGGTATGGAGGCAGATGTACCTCTTTATATACATATTTCGTAAGTTTTACTCTTTTTTTAAAGAATTAATAAAATAAATAAAATCATAAAGGATAAAAAAGTATTCACATATTATTATTATTATTATTATTATATTTTTCATATAAACAGCACACCAAGGGAAGACATGTTACCCAAAGCTGTCCAGCTTGCTAAAGATTTAATTGCCACCATTAAATCCGATGTGGAAAAACAGCCACAAACTATGCCATATAATAGAGGTTATCATCAACCCCATCATCATCCTAATGAAAGTTATAATAATTATCCTGTAAGTCTACATATAAAGAGAAAGGAAAAGATAGAAAAAAGAAAGATGACAGTATACTAAATTACCTATTTTTTTTATATTTCTCTCCTTTTAGAATTACGATTATCAAGGATATAATGCAACAAATGAATCTCCAACCTCTTCCACAGCACCCCCAACCAACGAAAGTTATGGTGCTTATGACTATAGTCAATATGGATATTATGGCCAACAACAGTATGATCCAAGTTATTATAGTCAATATTATCAGCAACCTCCTCCTCCTCCTCCACCCCCTCCTCCATCATCATCATCATCCGATCCTCCTCCACCAGTTACAACAGCGTCTTCATCGTCATCTACTAATTCACCATCTGAAACAGGACATACAGGTTATAATTCTGTGCCACCTCCACCCCAATATTGATATATATATACATACATGTATATGTATGTATTTATTAGTGGTAATTTAAAAAAAAAAGGGAAAGTGGAAATAGTTATCTTTTTTTATGATCATGTTTATAATTTTTTTTATATACTATATTATTACTGTTACTATTATAATTAATTTTTTCGCTACACTTAAAAATCATAAATAAATAAAAAAACCATATTAAATCAGCACATTTAAAACTTTATTTGGTTTTTTCTATCATCACTATATATATGTATATCCTAATTCTGGAGCACATACACATACACGATATATTAAAAAAGTTAAAATAAAAAAGGAAATATTATATAATACTATATAATAAACAGTCTGTTTATTTTAACTTTATTTTTTATTGAATGTTTTATAAAATATTACTATGATGCTAGTTCTATAAAAAAAATATTTATTTTAGTGAACCTTGCATACCTATAAATACCTACTATTTAGTATCATATTTAAACGCTCTGCGCATTTTTCGATTTAGCGGGCTCTTAAAATTATTTTTCACTCGGGTGATTCGTTTTTTCTTTTTTTTTTTAAAAAAAACGCACTCTTTTTTCTTTCTCTCACCATTTATTATTTCATTTATTTATTTTAATATTCTTTCATGTTTTTTTTATAAATTATATTCCCTTTATTTATTGTATTTTAACCTTCTTTATATTTATATTATAAAATTATATGAAACATTAATTTAAACCTTTTTTTATTTATTTATTCATGGAGCAAGATTTATATTCTCAAACAAACCAAACTCATTTATTAAACACTACTACTGACTCTCATCAAGATAAGGAGGAATCTCCGACATGCACAGACATAGATATGTATGACCATCAGCCTAGAATGAATCTTAAATCTGAATCAAGTTCCTTGGACAATAGTCATCTCCTTAATAATGAACAACAACTATCATTAGAAAATCAAAGGCAAAATAAGGAACCATTATCCGACAAAGAAAATAAGGAACAAAACCAGACAATAATGGAAAAGAACGCGAATAGTAGTGGTAGCACTAATGAAAATGAAGAAGCAAAGGAAGAAGAGGATGGTGATGAAGAAGAAATCAAAGATGATGATGATGATAAAAATGATAATGTAAATAAAAATGAAACAGTGGATGATGACAATAATGAGCATATGTCAGGCAATGAATCGGATACTTTAAAGATAACTCTTGAACAAAAGGAAAATAACTATAAAAATAATGATACAATCAAAAAAAAGTTAGAGAAAGAAAATGATTGTGTGACATCGCGTGATGAACTTACCACAAGTGTATCAGCTAGTATCGTCACCCCCTTCATTCCTTCAGATCAGGTTATAAATAATGATTTGGATAATACAGCGATAACAAGCACTAGTACTACTATTAAAAAAGATAACCATAATAATGAAGCAATAAATACAGACTCAACTATACCATCCCCAACCACTTCTATACCAGCAGAATCAGTAACTTCGAGAAAAAATGATTTAAAAAACAATGAGTTGGATAAGGATGATGATAATGATAATGAAACTTTTAATATTGCTAATTATAATGACAATGATAATAATAGTATAACATGTAATTCTAAAGAATTTAGTGATGGCTATATAAATACAAATAACAGTGAAGGCGATTCAAATGGTAAAGGAGGAGATATCAACTTATTAAAGGATGATAATAATAATGATACAAATACTACAGCCATATCAAGTGAACAAAGTACTAGTATTACTAATGAACAGGATAATAGTATTAATATGTCAGCTGATGTTATACATTCCACCCCTTCAACATTTATAACTACAAGCGGTAGTAACGATTTAACTACTACTAACCAACAGTATAACAATAAAGATAATGTAAAAATAAATGAACAAGAAGGAAACACTAGTCCTACACAGATAAATGAATTAGAATCCATGAATCAACAATTGCTATCTACTTTTATTAGAGATGAAAATAATATAAATGAACCACCTAATATACCATTAACAACAGCATTAGTCGACAATCTACTCGATAATGATACACAATCATCGGAACAATCTGGAAATGAACCCGAACAAAATACCACTACCATCTTAAATGCACAGCAACAAGACAGCAACAATGAAACTCAGGTTACACAAATAGATGAGCATGATAGTAGCCAACTTCACCATCAATCCATTCCTTCTACGCCTTCTCCTCCTCCTCCTCCTCCTCCACCACCTTCTCAACCCCTTTTAACAACAAGCTCGCCACCTTCTTCTGAATTAACAACAACCATGGCAACAGCCACAGCTACATCTACTTCTCTAACAATATCTACCAATACCAATAACGACCTTCATCATCCTGGTGATTCAAATAGTAATATGAATAATGATAACGAAAATGGTCAGCTACAAACTAATAATAACTATCAACATCATCAGCATTCTATAACAATCGATCAGCCTACTCCTCATTCATTAAATAGAACAAATACTTACGCATCAGATGAACAAACACTTGCTGAACCAAGACCAAGACGTACATGGGAGTCTGATCGCCAAACTTCTGAATGTCGAAAATGTAACAGAAAGTTTAATTTTTTAGTGCGTAGACATCATTGCAGGTAATATATATAATAAAAATAAAATAAAAATAACAGAAAGAAAGAAAGGGAAGAGATTAATATGAAAATAATAATTATTTTATTTTATTTTATTTTAATTTTTATCCGCCTTTTTTTATTTTTATATAGACGATGTGGACAAATATTTTGTGACAGGTGTAGTTCTCATCGTATTAAATTACCAGTAGAAGAAATAGTTGAGGATCCAATGATATCTACATCTCACTATCCAATTATAGCCTTATCACCTCAAAGGGTATGTGATGCGTGTATTCGTATTCCGATTAAAGCAGATTCAACATCTTCTCGTTATAATTTTTCTTCCCCATCCTCCTCTTCACCTTATGGAAAAATGGTCAACCAATTACGTCCTGCACCTGTCAATATGAAACGATCAGATAGTCAACAAAGTTTAATGGCAGAATGTCCTGTTTGTGGCACCGGATTACTTGGTATGAGAAAATCTCAGCAAGAAAATCATTTAAATCAATGTTTAAATACAGGGAGTCCTACGGTTAGACCTCCACGTTACATTGGTAAGTTAATAAAAAAATATATTAAAAAATAAATAAAGAAAAACAAAGCAAAACAAATCAAAACAATATGTGGTGAATGTATTGGATAATAATTATTCTTTTTTCCTCTTTTACTTTTCCTTTCCTTGTAGTTTATACCATTGCAGAAGGCGCTGCCCAATTAGGTGATGAATGTCCGATCTGTTTCGAAGAATTTCAAGTAGGCCATAAAATTGCTCGTATGGTTTGCTTATGCTCTTATCATAAACATTGTTTACGCGATTGGTTAGAACGTGGGAAAGGATGCCCAATTCATTATGATTCATATATTCAAACTACTTAAACTTAAAAAAAAAACATACATTCTTATAAAATATATTTATATATATATTTATTTAATCAATTATTTTTATCTCTTCTTTTTTTTAAAAAAAATTATACTTATACATTTTATTATACTTTTATATATATATAAATATGATTATGATTATGATTATGATAATTATTCCATAGTTATGTTTTACTAGATACAAATAAGATTACAGATAGTGTTTGTAAAAAAAAGAAATAAAAATAAAAAATAAAAAATAAAAAATATATATTAAAATAGTTTATGTGTAAATAGTTCATTCAAATTTGTATAAATAATATTTATAAATTTAACATTAGTTTTTTATTTTTGTACATTAACTATCATACATAATTAAATAAATAACGATATATAAAATTACAATCTAGATTTACTATATATATCATAATTAGAATAAGTAAATTCTAATAGCTGTTGAGTGATTCTTAAAGTAAGACCCCATAAGATGACAGGTTCTGTTTCGTTTGTTGGTAATACAAGAGATGGAAGAACTACGTCTTGATATTCAAAATTTTTAGCATTTGGATCGACAGTATACCTATTTATAGGATCGTAATCAACTAATGGTGTCGAAAAGAGATAATTCAAGCCAACCCCTAGTATATATTTGAGTATATATTTATTAATATACATTTTTTATACGTATATTTATATATTCATTAATATTTATTTATAAATTTATATTTACAATGAACAGCATGTACTTCAGAAGGTTGGAGAGTCAAGGTAGGTGTAACATGTACCACTTGTAAAAACACTAAAAGAAAAGATATATTAAACCATTTATTATTTGTTTATTTATTTGTTTATATTTATAATATATTTGTTATTTATTTATTTTCTCTTACCAAAAGGAACTAAAATCATCATGAGTTCATTATTTTTCATCGCAATAATTTTTTTGTCATCTAATTTTCCCAAATAAAGAAAATCAGGGCCATGTAAATCAAGCCCAATTTCTTCCTTCACTTCTCTCATAGCTGCATCAATGTCGGTTTCGTTTGCCTCACGTTTCCCTCCTGGTAATGCTGTCTAAATAATTATGAATAATCATAATAGCCATAATAATATTTTAGTTAAATTATTAATATTATATATATATGAATACATATGAATATATTTATATCATTACATGGCCACTCCATATATCATTCTCTCTCGTTGCTCGTTGAATAAACAATAATTCCAATTCCCCAGGTACTTTATTCATCGAGTCAATAAACTCTGTAAAGTTTGTTGGTACTGATTTCGTTACTGTAGATGAGCTTGAATAAGTTTTATATCGTAAAATAGCAGCTACACTTGCTCTTTTTGGATGAGTGGGTGGTGAAGTATGATAAACAATATCTTTTGTTTGTAAATGGTCATATAAAGTAAGTAAGTCTAATAAGTACAATTATTTAATAAAAAGTCAATTAATTATGCAAACTATTAATGTATTAAATATTACTATAATGGTTTGAATGAATATTTAATGAATCTTTATGTTTGTTATTTTTTTTAAAAAAAAACTATTAATATTATTATTTTATTATTATTATTATTATTAAATATTTACTTTGAAGAGACATTATAGTTATATATTTTATAAAATATTAAGAAAAAAAAATGTCGAAAAAAGAAATAAAAAAAATTACAAAGGTGAATTTTCTTTTTTTATATGAAATCATTTAAACTCCGTTTTTTTTCATTCCTATATTTTTTGTTTTTTTTTTTAAAAAAATATTTATATTTATTTTTCTTTCATTTAATGTCATTATTAAGAACTGTATCGCATCGTTTAATTCGACCTACTATTATTTACTGTACTAAAAGAACATTTCAACAAAGTTCTTATAAATATATAGTCCCGGAAATAACAGTTTTAAAAAAGAGCCCATTCGGCTTGAAACAGCATAAATATTCTCTTCATACTTCTTCAACTCTTAATAATGCCTATAACGCAAGGTTTTAATCAATTATGAAAAAAGACATGTGCATTGAAGAGCAGTATTGTATTTATATACTTATTTTTTTATTCTTCTTCTCTTTTTATTTGGGCATATGTATATTTGTTAGTGATTTGACAGAATCGACTTATCATCGTATTTCAGATAAAACTTTAAATCATATGGTAGATATTTTAGAGGCTATTGGTGACGAAACAGATATTGAAGATTTTGATCTTGAATATTCGGTAATAAAAGATAAATATAAATATAAATCTATGGATATATAGTTTGATAGTATAGTAATAAACCCATTATTATACGTTTGTGTTCATATATATATATATATATATATATATAGCAAGGTGTATTAACGTTAAAGCTTGGTGAGCATGGCACCTATGTTATTAATAAACAACCTCCTAACAAACAAATATGGTTATCATCACCAAAAAGGTAAGGGGTGCTCTACTATCGAAATTTTTTCTCTTACTTTATACTATTATTGTCCTTATTTATATGTGTATATATTATTATCTATTAGTGGTCCTGTAAGATATGATTACGATGCTACTCAACATAAATGGTTTTATCATCGTGATAATCACACAATGGATGAATTGTTGAACAAGGAACTAAGTGAAATATTAGGTGATATTGATGTTTTGGAAGGTTTTAAAGAATAAAGATATATATATATATATATATATATCATTTTAGACAGCATTATTATCGTATTAGAACAGTTTTGTAACCTATATATACATATACTTGTGTGTATACATATTTATTGAAATAGTACAATGAAATTATTAATAAAAAGTAGGAAAAGAAAAAGAAAATTATATCATCTATAACTAGTAGTTATAATAACACGTAATATTAGTAATAATAAAAGTGATGATTTTGAATTTAAAAAATAGCTTTATAATATATTTTTCACAAAAGATGTCAGTAAAGCAATGTATTCATTTTTACTTGCCATTATTTTTTTTATTTTTTTTTACAAAAATAATTCTTTTTATAAATTAAAGTATAAAAGATAATTTTACAATTATGGTCCATATAATAGGATCATTCTAATTAGAGCTTAAAAAGGATATGCTTATAATAAATAATTATAAAATATAGTATGCAGGCGAATATATTGAAAAAGTTGATAATTTGACAATTTTCTTATAGTTTTTTTTTTTTTTTGGACACTTTTTTTTTGAAGTTTTTAAAAATCTGATGGACACTAAATCGACTTTTTATAAGATATGAATATACAGTTCATTCAAATGTTAAGGTTATTATATAAAATTTTATTTTATTTTTTCAATATGAAATTTATGCAAAAATACATTTTCTCTTTTTTTAAAAATAAATCTAAAAGATGAGGATACCCAACAATATTATATCCAAATCAGATTAAAAGCTAGTTACAAAAGTGATTAATATCAATTTTTTAACAAAAAAAAAAAGGAATGTGCATTTTTTATATAGTTTGAATTTCAATAAAAACACCAAACTTTGTAAATTGATGATAATTTATCTATATGATTATTTTATTTAAAACCAAGTTAAAGTGAAAAATATCATGTTTTAAATTCCACAAAATATAATAATAATAATAAATGAAGACATTGGATATAGTTATTAAGGTGCTTAGATAAACATAGTAATAATAACTATATTTATCGTTGATTATTATTAAAATGTATTTAATAAGTAATGGTAATAATAAAAAAGAAGGGAAGAAATACAAAAATAACAATAATTATAATAATATTAACAATAAAAAATGTATGTTGCAAGAAAGAATTATTGGGGGAGAATATAAAAATAAGAGGATAAATTATTTACTTCTGCTATTATTGGCTGCATAATTCTTTTTACCAAGATCGAATGGAATATATCTATATTTGATCATATGTTTAATTTGTCGTCTCATAGTGATGGTGAATAGTATACAAAAGTAAACTAAAAGGATAGGCCAATAAACAGGAATGTCGAAAATGCTGAAAAAGGAACAGAATAATGCTATGATAGTAGCTTTTGTTACAGAATACCTAAAAGTTATTTTTTTTAAAAAATATGTTTAAAAAAAATAAATATAAATATCCAATCCAATCATCACACATTTTTTTTTATAAATATATATTTTACCAAAATTTAAATTCAGGGAGTCTTCTAATAAATGGTTTAAACTCTTCATCATTTTTCATAGGTAATGTAGGGCCTTCTTCTAATTCACTTTCATTGGTATCCATTTCCATAGAAGGATCGATTTTTGGTGTCAAAAAGGCCAAAAACAAATTTAATAAATAAATCCCTAAAGCATACCTATAATTTATATATATATATATTTATATATATATATGTGTATATATATATTAGTAAAAGAAGAAAATGAATTAGTTTCGTTCATCTTTTTTATATTTTATTTCTCTCCTTTCGCATATACATACATATATACTGATAATAATATTAAATAAATAATAATACTTACGTGACAATATACCAGCCCTCAGCAAGAACAATACGTAACATAAATAGTACTAATAATACAACTGTTGTTATCCATCGATATTGTGTAAATGGTGTAACTTCATCTAAAAAGTGTTGAAAGCGCTAATATATAATAAGTAAATAATACAAATGGATTTAGTTAAGTAATCTACTTGCCTTTTTATAATCTTTATATATATATGATTAAATTGGGTCCTTATCTTTTAATACATATCCTCCATATATTAATTTCATTTTATTTTATATTGACATCTATTTTATTTTAACTTATTTTATTATTATTTTTATTATTAATACACTTTTTTAATATAAACTTACTCTTTCCAATAGGCTCTTTTGATTTAATAAACTATTGCTAGTTCCTTCTGTTTCACCTGCAATATCATTCATATTTGAATATATATGTATATATGTACTGAATTAAAATAAAGAAAAAAAAGAAAGAGAGGAAAGAAAAGGTTGAAAAAATCTTTTTTTAAAAAATTTATTTAACTGCAATCCCGCATTTGCCATTGGCCGGGCCAATCATCTACAATTTTTTTTTAAAACTTAATCTTTATTATCTAATAATAATAAAAATACATTTATTTACTAGTTGAAGAAAAATAAAAATAAAAAACAAAGCTAAATCGAATAGAATATGTAATATTATTATAATTAATGTAAGTAAAAGTACAATATAAAAATAAAAAGTATAAAGTAAATAATAAATAGGAGAATAGTAAAAAGGAATACAAAAAAAAAGTACAAGTGAGTATTAAGAGTATTAGTATATTAAAAAAAAACTATGAACGAACTTCTAATTTGATATCATTGGTATAATTCAATGATGAATTACGATTATGTTTACGTTTTTTCAATACAAGTTCAGTTTCACGTACAATATCATTATCATAAGGATGATATTGATGAATATAATGTTTTGCAACAATTCTAGGTATAAAAGCAGCTACCATGGTTAGAATTAAGACCAACCAATAAAACCCTGTACCACATAAACGAATTTGGCCAGCAAAAATAAAAGAATTGAATTGGGAATAAACAGCAATAAAAGCATAATATACCAAAATAGATAAGCCAATGATCAATAGTTGAATCCAAGTATAACTATATAGAGAAAACGCAACAAAGAAATTGGCAACACAGACGGTAATCCCAGAAATAATGGTACCAAATTCATAGACGCTGTTCCCATCAAGACCTGATGGATCAGGATTACCAGCCATTAATAACATATAAGGAAAGAAGAAGCAGACCGCCGATTGATAGATAGAATCTAGACAGGTGAGCCAAAATTGCCATGTTTTAAATTTATCATTTCGAATCCCCATACGATATAATTCTGGGTAGTCCAAAGAGACTTTTGCTGATAGATCTTGATCCCAGATACCCAAAAACATGATAGGTAATGAAGTGAAGACCAAATTGTACAAGGTGACCAAAGCATAGTCATACACCATAGTACCATTAAATTGACAAAAGATTTGGTACCAGAATAAAACAAAAGTCCAAACAATACCTTTGAAAAAGAATGCCATGGTCATTTCTGCTGTACGTAAATAAGACCATCGACCATGAACCAATAATAACTTTTGTAAATATCGGAATTGAGCGATTGCATAATCAGACGCCATCACTGCTTGACGCCCTTCCACGCCGGATATCCCAATACCTACATTGGCTTCTTGAATCATAGACACATCATTTGCACCATCTCCAATAGCTAATGTCATGACTTTTAATCCCTTTTTCACCAATTTAACGACTTGAGCTTTTTGTTTTGGACTAACACGACAGCAAATCACGCTACGGCATCTAGTACCTAAAGTCAATAACATGTCTTTTGTAGCAGGTTCTAATCCATATTTCAATGTTGTTCCATCAATCACCAAAGCATAGTCATTATTTTGATCCTCTTCATAATCTTTAGTCTTTTCCAAAGCGGCGTTCAGTTGCTCTTGTGTATCTTCACGATTTGATGCTTTCAATATTACTAATTCCATATGATTGGCTAATAAATTACAGGCATACCCAATGTTAATGGCTGTTTCCGTTTTATCACCTGTCAAGACCCATAATTTAATACCAGACTTGGCCAATTCAGCAATAGTTTCTGGAACTCCATCTTGTAAACGATCTTCAATAGCGGTCCCACCAATCAATAACATAGATTGTTCAATTTCTTCACTAACAGCATCAATACGTTCTTCACGATTAATAATACTTGAACTAGCTTCTTGGTATCTCTTTTGCCAAGTATTATATTCTTCTGGGGAAATAAAACGATATGCCAAGCATAAGGTACGCAAACCTTCATTTGCATAGTTTTCCAAATGAAGAGCACATGTATCACGTAATTCCTTTTGTTGTTGCTCCAAATCCTTTTGTGGCCCAAAATCTTGACACAGTCGTTCATAAATAATGGAATCAGCCCCTTTACACAATAAGACGATTTTATCACTGCCGTGAGGTTTGATGATTACACTCATTCGTTTACGTGTTGAATTAAATTCCAAAACATTTAATAAATCAAATGATTGTTTTTCACCTTTGATTTCTGCGTGTAAGGTGTTGACTTCCTTGCCAAGAAAAACAAAGCCCATGTCACGTGCGGTGGCAACCAAAGCGGCTTCATCAGGACTTTGTGCTTTATATTCAATTTGATGAGGTTGATTTTCAGGATCAGGTCGCTCAGCAATGGCCGTATGACAAAGAGCTAAGGTGGTAAAAAAATGCTGAATAGCTGTAGCATGTGCATCCTCTTTGCCGAGGTCTTCAAAAAATTTAGGATCAATAAAAGTGGGGTTTTCACCAAGATAAGGATTCTTGAAAAGCTGACGTTGTTTTTCAAACATGAGTTGTTTAGCTTCGGAAAGCTCATCCATAGCTTCTTGTTTTTTTTTATCAAAGAGAGATCTGTTATCGTGTACATCTTCTTCATCATTCACAGTAACACCTGTTTCATGATCTTCATGGTCCAATTCCAATGACTGTTCATTATCATTATTATTATCATTATTATCTTTGATATTTATTTTTTCTTGATAGTGATGATCATTTTGTTGTGCACGTATATCAGCACCAATTTGACCTTCTGTTTTACCCAAACCGTAAGATACACCATTGATAGTACATTTTTTATATTCCATTACATTTTGTGTTAAAGTACCAGTTTTATCAGAAAAGATATATTCAATCTGTCCAAGATCGTCAGAAATATTCCATGTCTTTGCAATGCAAGGAGTGTCTGTTTCTTCATGGTACATATCAATATCTGCATAAATAAAATAAGCCTATAAAAGGTAAACAAAATCAAAACAATAATGATAATCAGTAAATAAATGCAACCTTAATAAATATATATATGGCGTTAACAAATATAAAAATATGTATAGTTTATTTATTTATTTGTTTTACCGCTAAAGTTTTGACAATTTCAACCGAAACAAATAAAGAGATTGGCACAATATTTTGGTATAAAATAAGAGTAACCCAAAAAGTAATAAAACCAGCATAATGTTGATTTGAACCTTCAATACCATAATCAAATTTTCTTGATGAACCACCTTCATTAAATTGTACACTTGCCATAATGGAACTAACAATACACAATACTGCAAGAATTAAGAAATTGGCAACCACCTAAATAAAGAAATTAAAGAAGAGAAAAATGGGGAAATATATATAGATATATATACATATATATATTGATTAATTTACAAGTATAAATAAATATTAAAAGAATATAAAAACTTACATGAGGGTTAGTTTTTTTAGCCATTTTACTACGTTTAGAAGGAGTTTGACCAGAATTCAACATGATTTTTGTATCATTCCCAGTATATACCACAATACCAATAACCCATTCGGTATTTCTTAAAGTACAACCACGTAAAAGGATATTATTATAATTAATAGCATCTGATTTTTCATGAGAAACACCTGAACGAATAGTCCCTGTATCACCAGAATCAATGGTCCAACGCATTACAGCACTATATTGATATAAATTGACGTGAGGTGGTTCACTTTCAATATAAAAGCTTGCTTTTTCACAATCATGAACGGTTTGAATTTCTCGTGTGCCTTCTAAACCTTGACGTACTTTTAAATTGGTTTCACCATCCAAATTTTGAGTTTCAATATAACAAATACTATCTGGTTCAGAAGTAGAGAGAATTACTATATCGGCTGGTATATCTTCATCATTTTTAATTTGTACATAATCACCAACATGTAAGTCTTGCCATTGTACTTCTCTCCATTTTGTATCACAATTCATGTGAATACATTCATTATGTTGTTGTTGTTGCTGTTGTTGTTGGTTAACTGATAAAGTGGAATGATTTGTCACTGTTGGTTGAATTTGATGAGAAGGTCTTCTTCCACCAAATAAAGATTCAGATTCAGGAGGTTCTTGATAAGATACCTGAGTATGGTCATGAGGAATGTTATTATTTTGGGCTGTAGTTTCGGTAGTTGCTGTACGATATAAAACAGAGTGAGGAATGGACCCTGGCCTATAAGGTTGTCGTCTAAATCCATTTGGTTTAAAAATACTTGATAATTCCGATCGAAGGGTGTCAGATCTTTGTCTTACAGTTGATAATAAACGATTAGGTTCTGCTGTTGCATTATTATTATTATTATTATTATTATTATTATTTGATACTTGATCAGTTGATGAATTCACGACAGTAGTAGAAGTTGAATCTAATGAAAGATGTTTATTTGTGGCGTAGTTGTTTTGATCATTTTTCTTAATTTGATTATTATTATTATTATTATTCATTTCACTATATTCCATTTTTAATGATTTTTTTTCCCTTTTATGTAATTTGGCCATTCTATAACCATTTGAATATTTATTTTCCAAGCCTGCCAATGCCGAGAAATAGCCCAAAAAGATATGTAAAAAATACCAAGGACCTTTTGTTTCGATGGGAGTATTCACGTTACGCCAATTATTTAGGATTCTTGTTTTTGCATGATTCATTCTTTGATCACTTTGATTTCGTTTCCAATCTTCAATAGCATCTTTAATAGCAGTAATGACCAGAATAGCAATTAATGGTAAAGCTGATACTGCAGGTTCTGTCACACCAAATAAGGGAATACATTGTAAGATAACCAAGAATAAAAAATATAAATTGGCGACGTTTCTAAACTGCTCGAATAAATTTTTTGGTACAAAATTAAGGACAGTGTATTTTGCTGTTCTAATACGATTGCTGACGAAATGACGATTCACAGGTTTTCCTTTTTCATCATACTCAGAAGAAGGCAATTCCATATTGACATAAATATTGCGTCTCCGTTGCATATAAGAAGACGTTGATTCTGTACGTCGTAATTCTTTTTGATCTTCATCTTCATCATCATTAATTATTGCTTTTCGTTTCCTTAATGGTTGTGTTTTACTTTTTAATATGGTCTTAATATTGAATGGCATTTTTTTCTAGTTTATATGTTGTAAATATGTATATGTGTATGTGTATATGAGTGATTTGTGTGTGTGTGTGTGTGTATTTATGTGTGTATAATATAAAAAAATATGAAATAAAATTGTGATATTTTTAATAGTACAAATGAATTAATATTTTTTTTAAAAAAAAAAATAAAAATAAAAAAAAAGAGAGAGAGAGAGAGAGAGAGAGAGAGAACGTTAGTGTATAATGTAAAGAGGAAGAGGATTATAAAATGAGGTGTTCATAAAAGAAAAAAAAATAATAATAATATAATTCAATTTTTTTTTATAAAAATGAAATAAAAGAGGAAAGAAAAGAGAGAAAAAAAGGAAAGTAAAATATCAATTTCTTAAAAAAGGAATGAATGAACCCAAAGTGGGATTATTTATATATTTATATAAAAATATTATATTTATAAATAAAAGAGTAAAAAAAGAAAAAGATATGCTGAGGGTAAACAAATATAATATAAAAAAATAGAAAGAAAGAAAGAGAAAAGGATAGTTTAGGGGAAAAAACGAATATAAAATATAAAAAAAGTTTGTAGAACCATTTTTAAACGCCGCAGGGCGGTTAAACTGCTAACCCGATTATTTGATATTTATTAATATAAAAAAGAAAAATAATAAATAGCCATTTATATTATCCTTTTTACTTTTTTTAAAAGAAGAGAATGATAATAAGAGTAAAACAATCAATAATAATAATAAATCGAGATTATATGAATATTATCATTGCTGTATTTATACAAGATACTATATATACTTTTTATCAGTTTTCTCAGTAATACAAATGTTTATTTTAATGAAACTAATATAAATCTTAGATAGACTTAAAAAAA
>MU612291.1:0-22983 GCA_025201675.1 Cunninghamella echinulata
TCCCTTAATATTAAAGTCATTATTATATTATAATTATTATATATATATATATGAAATTATTATTATAAGTACAAAATTAGTATAGAAATTAAAAAAAAAAAAAAAAAAAAAAAAAGTAAAAAGGAAATATATTATAAAACTTCTTTATACTTCGTTTCCATTTTTAGTATTTAAGAAAGTAAAATATTTACTACTTTCTTTAATATTAAAAACGGAAACTATAATATTATAATTTAATATCAATTGTCAATTTTATACCTATTTATTGTTATGATTAATAAATAAACTTTGAATATAAAATAAAGTTGATTTTTACTTTATTATTTTATGATCATTTTTTTATTATACGTATTTTTTTATATTCTTATAAATTATTTTAAATAAAAGTTGCCCATACTTCTTTTTCAATGGTAAACATTTGCCGATCTGAGGGATAATGTAATAGCATATTTTAATATTATCATATTTTTATCTTTTTTTTTTTTATTCTTGTTTAATATTTTATATAGATATATATGTATGTTTTTCACTAATTAATACTCCTATAAAATAATTCTAAATATTTCTTTTTTATATAATTATATTTTGACTTAATTTAATATATGATTATATATTGTATTAGTGTAGGAGCTTTAATGAAAGTATAAAAAAAAGGGAGCCAGCATTTCTTTTTTTCATTTATCCGGATAATAAATTTGTCCGGCGAAATTTTTGAAAAGGTTTAAAAAAAAAAAAGGCACCAATATTTTTTTTTTCTTTCTTTCACTTTTCATTTTATTTTTTTATCTATAAAATCTACTCTTTCTTTTCTATATTTCTATAATTTATTTTTAAACCTCATTCATTACTATATTGTTTAATATCAACAAATAATCCAAAGGATAATATTTTATATGACTACAGTAAAGAAAAAGAGTATAGATTTTGAACCTGCCTATTTTTCAAAAATGGATAATAATATAACTCAACGATCAGGTGTCGTTTGGTCATGGTTCAAGTTGATAAGTTATTCTTTGATAGCCATTATTTTCTCTTGCCATTTGCACTATAATTTACCTGATCCTGTTGCTCATAGAGGTATTAATCCAAAAAACGGTCTTTCTGAATTTTCTGAAAGAAATGCTATAGAAACTATATCTTATCTTAGTGATACTCTTGGTTATCGTAAGTTTATATACAAAATAAATAAATAAATAAAAGAGATAAAAGTAAAAAGATCAACATATATAGATATTTTTAATAAAAAAATAAATAATAATAAAAAAAAACAACTTATTTATTATTATAATATATATATATATATATATTTACTTTATTATAGGTATTGTTGGAACAGTAGAAGAAGCTCAATCAGCTGATTATTTAAAGAATATGATTAAAGGATATCAACAGACAGCTGCTTCTATTCCTGGGTCACCTAAGTTTGATGTTTGGATCCAACAAGAAACTGGAAGTCATCGCTTTGATATTATGGATCATAGTAAGTATTCCTTTTTATTTCTATTTTTATTATTATTATTTTTTTTATTTTATTTAAAAAAATGAGTAAAATCATTATCATTTTTATCAATACAACGAAAAAAATAATTAAAAATTGAATACAAATTGGCATCAACATGAAGTTTATGCAAAATAAATCAATCAATTGGTAAATCATCTCTGACGATATTATTTATTTGTTTATTTTAAATAGTGGTATTAAAAGCTTATACTAATATTACCAATATTATTGTAAGATTATCATGTCCTGATGGTGATACTGTATCTGGTGTTCGATCTTGTGAAGATAATGCAATCCTTGTAAATTCTCATTTTGATACAACTTTAGGATCTCCTGGTGCTACTGATGATGGTTCTGGTACTGCTGTCATGCTTGAGATCATTCGTGTTTTAAGTCAACGTGACTGGACTGGTTATAAAAATTCAATTGTCTTTTGTAAGTTCTCTCTCTATATAAATCTAATTGATAGTTTTTTTTAAAAAAATAAATAAACTAACTTTTTATTTCTTAATTTTTATTTTAGTATTTAATGGTGCCGAAGAAACTCTTCAGGATGCTTCTCACGCTTTTATCACTATGCATGAACTTAGGGATAGGTAAAAAAAAAAAAAAAAAAAACAAATAATATATATAAGGAGTCACAAGGGATTATATATGATTATATAATGGTTAAATGTTCAATTTTATTAAATTCTATTATTATTATTATTATTATTATTATTATTTATTAATTTATTAGTATTCGATCAGTAGTTAATATTGATGCTTGTGGTACAACCGGTCGTGAAATTCTTTTCCAAGCCAATTCAAAAGAAATGATTGAAGCTTACAAACAAGCACCTTATCCACACGGAACCGTTTTGGTAATATATATATTATATAATTACCATTGTTTATTCTTGTATATGAATAAATTTAGATATGGTTATTAATGAAATTATTATTATTATTATTATTATTACTTTACATATAGGCAAATGATGTATTTAGAACTGGATTAATTTTATCAGATACTGATTTTAGACAATTTGTACAATATGGTAATTTAACTGGTATTGATATGGCCATTTATAAAAACTCTTACCTTTACCATACTCATTTGGATATTACAAAACATTTACAACCTGGGTCAATTCAACATTTGGGTGAGAATACTTTGGCTATTGTTGATCATTTAGCAAAAAATGCTACGTTAACCGGTATTGAACGTACAAGTGAAGTCGTCTTTTTTGATATTTTTGGTAAATTAAAAATAAACAATAAATAATTATGATTATATCAGGAAGGGAAATTAAAAAATAGGGGAGTGAGGAGTGGATAGAGTTATGTCAATATAAAATAAAGAGGAATTTTTTTTTTAATAAGGATAAACATTGTTATTGATATCATGCTAATATTTTTTAATCTATTTCTAAATATAGGTTTATACTTTATGGTTTATTCTTGGGCTACAGCATTCCGTCTTCAAATCGGTACAGTTTTAGCAGCCTATGTTTATCTTGGCTATATTATTAAACAAGCTACACAAACCTCACCTTATCGCCCATTACACGTAGTATTAAGAAATTATATTCAATCCACCATCACAGTTATTCTTAGTGGTATTGCCTCTCTTCTCCTTCCTGTCACCATTGCCCTTTTCTTAACTTCAAGTTTAATCAATCGCCATATGGCATGGTTTTCTCATGAATGGTATGGTATGCTCATCTTTGTCCCTACTGGTTTATTTGGTGCTTATAGTGTTCAATATTTATCCTATTTGATTCCTGGTTCCCTTCATGTTGATATGGAATATGGTGTATTTAATTCCTTAGTAGGTGCCTTTGCTACCATGACTTTTTTAACCACGATTACAGGTATTGCAAGTTCTTATGTATTTTGGGTATATAATACCATTCTTTTATTGGCAGCTATGATCAATGAGTTTTTACTTAAACCTTCGCCAACCAAATCCTTAATCCCCCAACCCAAGATCAATACATGGACATATGCTATTACCACTTTGCCTTTAACATTTATTTATAGTGATAACATTTATGCTTTGATTGATATCTTTGTTCCTTTAACAGGTCGTATGGGTGTAGATACACCTGTCGATATTATTATTGCTATTATTTTTGGTAATATTGCTTTCATGGTCTGTTTACCATCATTGGCACATGTTCATCGTTTTGGTAGACGTTTCTTGGCTAAAATCTTGACTGGGCTTTTGATTTTCCAATCCTTTGTTTTATTATCTGTCATGATGCAAGGTGGTTCTCCTGGTGGTTGGGCTTTCCCTTATGATGAAATGCACCCAAAGAGATTGTAAGTAATAAAAAATAAAAAATAAACCGGATGGAGAAAATAAATAGGAATCTTTATATATGTTAAAAAAGAAGAGATGAATCATAAATGTGTATAGTTAACTGTATATATATATATATTATTTTTACTTTTAGATTCATTCAACATTTAAAGAATTTAACATCAGGTGAAGCTTATATTGCTATTGCTGAAGCCGACCAAGGACCTTACATGAATACAGTCTTGGACTCATTAGAAGATTTATTACAAGTCAAACCTGAACCTCGTAAGGGTATTGATGGATTAAAAGATTGGGATTCCATTTATCCATTCAGTCATTTCCTTGGTGGTTATCGATTAAATACTGAACCTTACATTCGTGCCCATGCAAACAATGAAAAAATCACTCATGCAGTCAGTTTAGCTGATCATTTCACTGGACCTTTCCCAACTTTAACCGTTCACAATGACACTTATGATGCTACTACAGGAGTTCGATCTTTCACCATTTTCAGTATGGCACCTTCTTATACTTGGACAGTTATCTCCTTCCATGGCCATGTTGTAGATTGGAGTATTCAAAATGAAGAGCCTTTAGGTTATTCGTCAAGATATGTTGTACGTCATGTAACAGGCTTTGGTAATGATGGATGGAAATTGGAATTATCAGTTAAAGTACCTGAATCGGAAAGAAGCCTTGCAGAAAAAGGGGAATGGAAAATGCAAGTTGAATTTACAGCTTTGGAAAAGGAAAATTTCGCAGGTCGTGGGGAAGAAAGATTAATTGGTGGGGTAGGATTATTAGGTGATATTCAAAACACGTTACCTGAATGGACTACTACTACTTGGCTTAGTTCAACTGTACAAGAATGGGAATTATAATTTATTTACGTATTTATTTTTATATACATCACTTTTTTATTAACATATTATCATTTTTTAAATCGCATTCATTCCATTTTTTTTAACTCTTAGTTTAGTTTAATTTACATTTTTCTTTTATTACCTTTATTAATTTTTATAATTTTTTTTTTTAAAGAAATCAATAAATATATAATCATCACATATATAAATATACAATGCTTAAAAAAAATGAAGGGTTTAAAATTCCGGTTCTTATTTTTGGATTTTTTTAGTTTGTGTTCCTTTTTCTTTCCTGTATTCATTTTTTTTTTTATTTTTTTTTTTTTTATTTTCATTTTATATTTTATCACCTCCGTATTAATAATAATATTAAATATATATATTTTATCAGTGGACATAACTAAATAGTATATATATGTATTATCTCCTATATTGTCCATGTATTTAATATATATTCTTAATTACGTCAACTCATTTATAACCAGAATTAAAGGTAGGCAATCTCTAATATATATATTTTATGACTATATAAAAAAAAACAGGCTCTCAACTATTTATATTTATATATTTATATACGTCGTTTCGACGTGTAAATAATAACAATAAAAATAATAAATAGGTATGGATTATCGATTTATAGTAAAAAGGATTACTAATTTTAGACCAGTATAAACAATACCAATGATATATGTTTCACTTTTTTTTTCTATCTGTCATGATCACCTCATTCTCAGCAAAGCCGAACTATTCTCACCTCGGGTATATGTTTTAACCCATGCTTTATCCTCTGAAAAAGTAAATAAAAAATGGTTTAAATAGTATAAAAAATAATAAAAAAGTAAATAAATATATATATATACGTATGTGATAGGTTACACTAAAAGATTAACATTTGTTGTTTTTTTGCATGATCACCTAAATACATCTTTGGTCTTTATTTTTTTTAGAGTAGGGTTTTTTTTTTAGAACAGAGTAACACTGGAATTTTTTTTTTTTTTTTTTTTTTGATTTCGATTAGAATTTAAAAAAGAAATTTTATCATTTTTTTTTTCTTTTTTTCTTTTTCTTTTTATTCATACATCAAAAAATCAAATCAAAATGAAGGCCACCTTTATTATTCTTACCATCTTAATTGCTCTTGCATCATGTCAACAAAACATTGTCAGTATCACCTCTCCTCTTAGTAATAGTCAATATACCGCTGGTGAAAAATTAATCATTAGTTGGTAAGTATTTTATAAAAAAGGGTAGAAAAGAAAAAATAAAGGATTCATTTACTTATTTTACCTCATCTTAGGATTAATCCTACTGTTCAAACCATTCCTTCTATTACTTTGGTAAATGGTCCTGCAACTGCTTTACAGCCTGTTTCAACCATTGCTCAAAATGTTGATGCCAACAGCGGTTCTTATTCTTGGAGTATCCCTGCCGATATTACTCCTGGTCGTTGTAAGTATACATGCTTTTTTTATTTTTTTGAGTGTATATATAAATACATATTTCGTGAGGGGTAACCAACTCATTTTTTTATTTTTATTTTTAATCTAGATGCTCTTCAATTGGGTACCTCTCCTTCTATTTCATACAGTGGATTCTTTACTATAAATGCCGCAAATGGTGGATCTTCAAATGGTGGAGGTAAAAAAAATAAAAACGAATAAATAACAATAGTATATAATAGATAATAATTTATAGAAATGATAAAATAATAAAAAATATGCTTTTTTTTTATCACTAAAATGCATATTTATTTATATTTATTATTCTTACATAGCTTCTCCAACTTCTTCTGGTGCTACACCTTCAGGTAATTCCACTGCTACTTCTACCACTGCTGCTTCTGGATCTACTACTAGCTCAGCACAAGTAACCTCATCTACCCCTGTATCATCTACCGTTAGTACTCAACCTACTACTGCTGCATCTAGTGTTACCACTACCGCTCCTTCTCCTACTAATGCTCCTAACTCTGCTAACAAGAAAACAACTGGTATTCTTTTAATTGCTGCTATGGTTGCTGCTATTGCTCTTATTTAAACTCAACACCTTCATCATTATCATTATGTAGAATATATATATATATATATATATATATATATATATATATATATATAGTTTAATTATTTACCAGTGATTATAATAACAATAATAATAATAGTAATATTTATATAAATATACGTAATAATAATAAAAAAAAAAAGAAAAAAAATGATACATAGCAGTAGTAATTGTAGTTATTCTATTACCAAAAATAAAAATGCAAAATATATCTATAATTACATAATTTTCATTCCTTTTCTTAATGCTTTTAAATTTGGTTTGTTTAAATAACCTATATTTCGATTTTAAACAATTCTTTAAAGTTGGTAAATTGATTTAAAAAAATAAAAAAAAGTATCAAATGGATTAAGGAAAAAAAATGTGGGGTTTTAATTTTTTTAAAAAAGTATTTTAATTTTTTTTTTCCTGCTCCCATTTTTTTTTTCTTTCCTTTTTTTTTTTTTATCACTATCCATATTATTCTTCTCTTTTTTATGCCATATAATATTTATTTCCATGAAGCTTAATGATACCAATAAAAAAGAGTGGAGAAAGTATATGCTAGATCGTAACATTATTGAAACTGTTGCAGAGCATAAAAAAAGGTAGTAGTAATAAATAAATAACTAACAATAAAAGAAAAATATAAAATATAAAAATGGCTATTATAGTTATTTACCAATAACAGTATATATATATATATATATACATATATAATAAGAATATATACATATGATATTTATATGTATAAGCATAGCTGATCAATAGATGTTATATATATATCTACGCAGATATAAATATATATGGAACCGTGCGACTCATTCATTATTTTTATTTATTTTTATTTTAATGTCTCATTCAAATTCCCTTTAGATGTGGTGTTATAACTTTATTACGTTCCATGTTACCAACCTTTAATAAATGCTGTGTTAAGGAAAATAATATTAAGCGATCCAACTTTGAATGTCAACTTTTACCTTTTGGTTCCTTTCGTATTGGAGGTTATCTTGCTAATGCTGATATTGATATGGTTTTATTAGCTCCTATATCTATTCGTCGACGTGATTTTTTTAATTTTTTCCCTACTCTTCTTAAATCACAATTTACCGTGAATAATATTGAAGTAAGTATATTATAAACGCATGATTTTTTTAAAAATATAAAAAGAAAAAAATGGTAATAATAATAACAATATTAGCTATCGTCATACTAAATATAATAAAATGTATAACCAATCAATCAGTTTATTTATTTATTTATTTATTTATATTTACTTTCTCTTAGGTAATTCCAAACGCTACTGTACCTATCATCAAATTTGTAGTGGATTCAGTTACGGTATGTACTCTATTTTTTTATATTTAATTTCTCCTTAATACTTGTATAAATTTATTTATAACTACATTCTTTTCTTTTTTTTCTTTTATTATTCTTATTATATAATAGGTTGATCTTTCTTTTGTTCGATTACAAATGATAACCGTTCCAAATACAATTGATCTCTTGAATGATGATTTATTAGTTAGTTTGGAAAAAACTTGCCTATTAAGCATGGATGGTAACGATCATAATACTATAAATATCTATTTATGCATAAAAAACGTATAGTGATATTTATTTTATTTTTCATTTTTTTTAATCCATTTAGGTCCACGTGTAAATCAATTTATCTTTGATGGAATAGATAAAAATGATTTATCTATATTTCGACTGGTAATGCAATGTATAAAGCACTGGGCAACAAAACGAGGGATTTACGGAAAACCAATGGGATATTTAAATGGAAATGCTTGGACCTTATTACTTCTCAAGGTTTATTTTACATTGAAATCAGAGCATCAACGTCGATATATGAGTAATACTGTTATTGCCGATTCAATTATACCTCCATCAGCGTCTCCATTGTCCTCTCCAGCATCACCAGTAACACCTACAGCACCTTCGTCTACATTAATACAACTAAATAAACCAGATTTGAATATATTAAAAGAATCTTCTTCTTCGTCTTCATCTTCGTCGGCGTCATCATCATCATTCCATTCAAACATTACATTTATATCATTATTAAAATCCTTTTTTGACAAATGGTCAACTTGGCCATGGCCAACACCTGTTACCTTAACACCCACACTGCCTTCATTTAGGAATCAGCAGGATGTTGATTATCATAACCTTGTAAACATATTTATCTCTCAATATATATATTCATTGATAAATCATTCCATTCTCATTATGTATTTTTTTTTTCATTTTTTATGACAGGCTGAATTTAGAAATGCATTCATGCCGATTGTTAGTCCATGTTATCCTATTTCAAATGCGGCACCTTTTATCACCAAGTCAACATTACAAATTATAACAAGAGAATTTGATCGTGCCAGTAAGATTTTACAAACAAAATATGATCAATATGAAGACCAAATGGCCAAATTGTTCAAAGCAACGGATATTATTAAAACCTATAAACATTTTATTAAAGTGACCGTTAGTACTGAAACGATTAAAAGTAGAGAAATATGGTAAACAATAAAACAAAATAAAATAAAAATAAAAAGAAATGTATATAAATAGAAATAATATAAACATGTATATATTTATATAGGGATCGACGAATGACTTGCAATATTCCAAGATTAGTTGAATTATTGGAAACAATGAAAGAAGTACAAACCGTTCATCCTCTTACTGGAACATATTCAACCATCATTTCTTATCGTACCAACCATGAAAAATTTTTAATTCAACAAGGTTTGGCGCCTGATAATGTGGATTATGCTTACAATTTAAATCCTGGTTCTCTTTATTTAACTTATTTTGTTATTTGCTTGGAATTCAAGGATAGTAAAGTGTTTTTTTATATAATGCCATTTACATATATATACATATATATATATATATATATATATATATATATATATATGCATATATCAAAATCTTGCGCATACATATTAAAAAATATTGAATGGGTAGATTTACTAATTAGTATAATATATATACATATATATTTATATTTATATCTATATATATCTATGTATATTATTATTATTATTATTATTATTATTATTATTTTAAAATAGTGTTTAAAAGAGAAAATACTGTGCTTGATTTTACCCAACCAATCAATATTTTTATTAGTGAAATTGACAAGAAAAAAAATCGTAAAGATAGTGATGTCCAAGTTCATATTACGGCTATTAAAAGGTAAAAATAAGATAATTTTTATTATATATAAATAATGATGATTAATTAGTTATTATTATTATTATTACTATATGTTTTAGACGTGAAATGGCAGATTTAATCCAACAATGTAATGGTAAAAAATAGATATTCTTTAGGTTAGTTTTTTTATAAAAAATATATCAAAATATGTCTGTGCGTACAAATAAATAATCTCCGATTCCATCTTAATCTTATAAAAAAAATGTTGTGCCTTTTTTTTCATTTTCCTTTCTCTCTTTTTTTTTTTGTAACGATTTTTTTTTCTTTTTTATATATATAAATATATATATTTATACTTTTATATATATATTTATCTAATTAAAAAATATGCAATTAAGGAGATCAGGGTCTTATACATCCTTAGATCCTACTCTTGATAATATCAATTTAAATTCCAACCATAATAACAACAGCTCTAATAATAATGATAATATAGAATCTAGCTATAGGTTAGATAGAGTGTTTTTAAGAAGGTTTACTCGTATATTAAGACTTTTATTTCGGTCAACACCTAATGCTACTTGGTTTACAACAACAAAAGAAGGAAGACAACAAAATATTTTTTGGTTATATATCTCGTTTTTCCTTTTAGCTTGTGGGACGGAAATCATTGTATATTATGTTGGCTTAATCCCAAGTCGGTTTTATAGTATCTTGACAGCAAAAGATCAGTCAGCTTTTCTCCAATTCATGATTCCTTGTTTTTTACTTATTTTTGCTGTGGCAGCTGTAAGTGGAATAATAATAATAATGATAACAATAATAATAATAGTAATAATAATGATAATAGTAATGATAATGATAATAAAAGATAATATAACTATATATGCGTATATGGTTCATTTTTAATAACAATAGTAATAATAATAGTAATAGTAATATATTTATTTATTTATTTTTACTTACTATTTATTTTTCTTTTTTTTAAACATTAATAACTATCATTCTTGTTATCATATTTAGGGAAAAGCGCTTGTAAAATATATGGGTGGATTGGTACAGTTAAAAATAAGAAGGTTGCTGACGAATCACATGCACGACCGTTACATCAAACCCAAAACCATGTATGCTTTAGTCTTGGAACATGTTCACGTGGATAATCCTGATCAACGAATTACTCAAGATATTGAAAAGTTTGCGGAAACTATGAATCTCATCTTGGAAAATCTAATCATTTGTCCTCTTTTAGTGATATTATACACCTGGCAATGCTGGGCCGTTGCCGGGTTTTTAGGCCCTCTTTTGATTTATCTCTATTTTATCTTGGGTTCTATTTTAAGTCGTCGTTTTATTCAACCAATTGTTACGGCCGTCTTTTATAAAGAATTACAAGAAGGAAATTTTCGGTAAATTTAAAAAATAAAACAAAAAATATATTGATAGATCAATGGAAAAAAATATAAAAAAATAACTATGATTAAGTACTTAATGCGTATGTATATTCATATACGGTTTTTTTCTTTTGTCTTTTTTTTATAATAGATTTTTACATGTAAGGTTAAGACAATTTGCTGAATCTATAGCTTTTAGTGAAGGTGAAATGGAAGAAAACCAACGTGCAAAAGCAAGTTTGGATAATCTGTTGACTTATCAAAGATCTATTGTCAACAAAAATTTACCATTGCAATGTACATATAGATATAGATATATATAAATATATAAATATGCATATCTATTTTTTTTTTAAAAAAAAGATATGAAGATAGACAATTATTTAGTCTTATATTTAATCATTTTTCTTTTTCTTTTTATTAGTGGCAAATCAAAACTTTGCCTATGTTGGATCTATTCTTAGCTACCTAATTGTCTCAATTCCTATTTTTCTTGGTGTATTTGATGATATGGATGCAAGTGAACTTAGCGCTGTAATTAGTAAAAATTCCTTTGTTTCGATGTACTTAATTTATCTCTTTACAACCATCATTCAACAGTCAGATAAAATATCAGTTTTGGCTGGTTATGTAGCTCGTATAGGTGAATTATTGGAGTCCATTGATGATATTGATAATGTTTTAGAAGCCGTCAAATTAGAATCTATTTATCATGATAATGATCAAATGTAAAAAAAAAAGAGATAGAAAAAGAAAAGATATATAAATATAAAGCGTCGACATGTTAATATTATGAATAGTGTATAGATATGTATATAAACGGATAAACTTATTTTTTATTTTTATTTTATTTTATATATATTTATATATCTTTATATAGTGATGCAATTGTATTTGATAATGTAACTTTGGTATCCCCTCGTGGTAAAACGCTTGTAAACAATTTAAATTTAAAAGTTAGTGATGGGCAACATCTTGTATTGGTTGGTAGAAATGGTAACTTATATAAATATACATATATAGACGTATGTTGTATTTTTGATTGATTGATTGATTATTATTATTACTTTATAATACTATATTATTTGCTTTTTAGGCGTTGGAAAGTCTTCGTTATTGCGTGCATTAGCTGGTTTATGGCCTTGTTCTAATGGTAATCATTAATTAATATATATATATATATATACATACATAAACATATACGAGTATAAAAAGTTACAAACATAATTAACTCATATTTTTTATTCTTTTTATTTTCAATATATATATAAATCTATATAAATAGGACGGATCCAATTACCTAAACTAAAACATGGAAAAGAAATCATATTTTTACCTCAAACACCATACCTTGTACAAGGATCGTTAAGAGATCAATTAGTATATCCAAGTTTAACATCCACTGCTTCTGGTAAGAAATAAATAAATTTGAAAAAATGAAAATGAAATGAATTATATTAATATGTAGATCGTTTTATGTATAGTGACTGATTATGATGTTAGATCACTTTTAAAGCAAGTACGTTTAGAACATTTAGAACAATTCATTTCATCTTTTGATACACCTTATAGTACTGAATGGGATAAATTATTATCACCTGGAGAACAACAAAAATTAGTTTTTGCTCGATTACTTTATTGGAAACCTCGATTTGCTGGTAAATATAATTGCGTTGTATTTTTTTTTTTTATTTTTTTTTATTATTTTTTTTAATATGTTGTTCAAGAGTCCTATTGTTTAACTTAATTTATTTTTATTTTTAATTTTTTAGTCTTGGATGAGGCTACAAGTGCTATGGATAATGAAACAGAAGCTTATTTATATAAACTAATTAAAGATGCAGGCATTACAGTAATTAGCGTTAGTCATCATACAGAAGTAATTCAATATCATCAACAAAAGTTATTATTGAATGGTGATGGTAGTTATCAATTAGAAAATGTATTATAGTTTTTTTAATATTTTTATTGATATTTAATTTCGTCTAGTTTTTAATCTATTAGTTATTATTTAATTTTATATATATATATATATATATTGCATTAAAACCAATAATATATCTCCAGAATAAATATTTTATTTGCGATTTTTTTATATTATAAAATGCATTCTTGTATATAAATTATTTTGTTTTACATAAAGATCAAAGGCATTTTTTATTATATTGAGGGACATTGATTGAATTATATAATAATATAGAGTATGCATATCATCATTTGTGTTGTCAGTATCAGCTTTATTTTTAAATAATAATAATAACAATAACAAAAAAAAAAAACTGTAGCTACCATTTATATTAAAATCCAAAAAATGATTCGAAATGTCCTATTTTTTTTATTTTTATTTTTAGGTGAATAAGACTCGTAATCTATATGTTTATAAACAATATATCTTGCATTTTCTTTTCCTTTCCTTTTTTAATGTCGATGTTATTGTTGTTCCTTCCTTTATGAATTATTTACAGCTTGAATTAAAGTAATATTATCACCTCTTAACATAATACGACCTAATTTAATAATAATGACATACGTATTTAGTAATATTATCCTTGTATTGTAAGTAGTATATATTTGTACACGTATTTATATATGTGATTATGATTATTTACCAACTGAACGTCTTGTTTTATCCTTTGTTGATACTTCTTCGGCTTGTTCAAGAACCAAGTTCATAAATTCATCAAATCCCTATAATATATATAGCAGAGTATTAGTATTATATTATTTATGTACACTCATATGTATATATATATATATATATATATATATATATATAATTGAGAATTATAGCATATCTTGTGTTCTTTTTTCTTTATAGATATTGATATTATTTTTATGTATACACGTAATATGTTTATTAAAACTTACAATAATTTGACCTTCAATTCTCATATCTGATTTTTCAAATAACCAAATCTGTACTCGTGATTTCTATTATTGAATAATAAAAAGTCCAATATGAATAAATTAAATATTATTTCTAAAGTTGTATTATTCTTTTTATCTTCTATTACTATTATTTTATATATGAATAACCTACGTTTTGTAAATATCTGAAAATCAGATTCTAAATAAGTAAAAATAAAAAAAAATAAAAAATAAGTTAATAAATAATAAATAATATATATATATATATATGTATATATATATTACAACTTATTTATATAGTTCCTTTACTTACAATGGGTTGAACCATAATTTTTTGTACTTTGCTTGACATATTGTTTAATTTTTATTTATTCGATTGTTAATTAAATAAGATGAAGGGAGAAAGAGAAAAAGAGAGAAAAAAAGTTAAGTTCAACCAAAAAAGAAAGAGTAAGGAAAAAAAAAATCGCCAATTTAATTTTTTCGCTTTCCAAATTTATCTAACCTTTTCTTTTTTACCATCACTATTTTTTATTATTCTCTATTTTGCCTATATTTTGACAAGTGGCTTATTAATAACGATATATATCTTTAATATAAAATCGTAGCTTTTCATACCTTTCTTTTTCTCTCTTTCTGTTTTCTTTTTTTTTTAAAAAAATATAAAAAATAAAAGGAATAATGGTTTAATAAGATAGAAAGATTTATTTATTTGATCATAATAGAATAGTTTTATAAAAAAATGATATATTATTTATATATTTTCTCAAATAAAGAATAAAAACGTTTTTTTTATTAAAAAAATATGATAGTATAATTTTTATGATTAAAGTATTATTTTAAATGTATAATAGAAAATCATCATTTATAGTATTTTATATTAATATCACATATATAATGTGTTTTTTTTCATTAATATCAATAGCGTTATTTTTACCTATAGTATTGGATCGAAATCTTAAATGATGAAATAAATCATATTTATTGGTTATCTTTTTTTTATTTATATTTGTTGTGAGTCAAAAAAAAAAAAAGATTTTATACTTATGAGACTATTTTAGCAAGTTGATACTTTTTACTTTTCTTCCTTTTTTCAGCTCTTTTATATATATATATAATGTGTGTATTTATATGTGTGTGTCTCTATCCTATTTTATCAATACTAATAAATAAGAAATATATTCATTATGCATTTTTCCCTTTCTTTTTTGCATTGAGGTGGCTCACTTTTTCTTTTTAATGATGAGAGTGTAGACTGAATTTGAATTTTTTTTTCGTATAGGCTGGAAAAGACAAAACGGTCACCCCAGAAAAATTTTTTTTCAATAAAATGGAGAAGGAAATTTGAAAATGAATTGCTCTTTCCTTTTTCCCCCTTCTTTCTTTAAGTTTAAAAGTTCTAACAATCATGTCTGCCGAATACGAAGGTGCTATTGGTATCGATTTGGGTACTACGTAAGTTTATTCTTTTTAATTCTTTCTTTTTAGTATTAATAGCATTAAAAACTATTATCTATTTTATACATATATATTTTTTTGGTTGACTTATCATTATTATTTCTTTATTATTATAATAGCTATTCTTGTGTAGGTGTCTGGGAATCCGAACGTGTTGAAATCATTGCTAATGAACAAGGTAACCGTACTACTCCCTCTTATGTTGCTTTCTCTGAAAGCGAACGTTTAATTGGTGATGCTGCCAAGAATCAAGCTGCTATGAATCCCAAGTAAGCTTATTAATATTAATTATATTTTTTTCATATAAACACATTTCATTTCTATATATTAAACTATTATTATTATTATTATTATTTTTAATTTATAGGAACACCGTTTTCGATGCTAAGCGTCTTATTGGTCGTCGTTTTGATGATCCTGAAGTTAAGGCTGACATGAAGAACTGGCCCTTCACTGTTGTTGACCAAAATGAAAATCCTTTCATTCAAGTTGAATTTGAAGGTGAAACCAAAACTTTCTCTCCTCAAGGTAAAAATAATAAAAATAGGATAAATAAAAGGAAAAAAAATCATAAGAAACTTCATCAATAAGGACTTTTTTTTTTTATGGATTCTAATGTGATCATTTTATATTGTGATTTTTTTTAAATATAGAAATCTCTTCTATGGTTTTAATCAAGATGAAGGAAATCGCTGAAGCTAAACTTGGCAAGAAAGTTAGCAAGGCTGTTGTCACTGTCCCTGCTTATTTCAATGACAGTAAGTTGAAATTATATTTTTTTTTTTTTTGTTTATTGATCAAAAAAATTTTTTTAAGTGATCAAAAAAATTTTTTTTAAGTAATCCTTTTTTTTAACTAAATAAAATTTTTTCCTTTTTTTTCTTTTTTCTTAAACAAATAATAAATAAATAGGTCAACGTCAAGCTACCAAAGATGCTGGTACCATTGCTGGTTTAGATGTTCTCCGTATCATCAACGAACCTACTGCTGCTGGTAAATATAATACAATATATATATATATATATATATATATATATATATATAAATATACATATATATATAGACTATAAATTTTCTTTATGGTAATGTATACGACATTTTAATATTAACCAATTTTTATTTTTATTTTTATTTAGCCATTGCTTACGGTTTAGATACTAATGACAAGAAAGAACGTAATGTTCTTATTTTCGATTTAGGTGGAGGTACCTTCGATGTTTCTCTTTTAACCATCTCTGGTGGTGTCTTCGCTGTCAAGGCTACTGCTGGTAACACTCACTTGGGTGGTGAAGATTTCGATAGCACTCTTGTTAACCACTTCGTTCAAGAAATCAAACGTAAGCACAAGAAGGATATCTCTGGTGATGCTCGTGCTCTCCGTCGTCTTAGATCTGCCTCTGAACGTGCTAAGCGTACTTTATCTTCTTTAACTCAAACTACCGTTGAAGTTGACTCTCTCTTTGAAGGTATTGATTTCCAATCCAACATCACTCGTGCTAAATTCGAAGAAATTAACTCTGTTGCTTTCAACAACACTGTTGAACCCGTTGAACGTGTATTAAAGGATGCTAAGATTGATAAGAAGGTTGTTGATGAAATTGTTTTAGTTGGTGGTTCTACTCGTATCCCCAAGATTCAATCTCTTTTACAAGATCTCTTCGATGGTAAAGAATTAAACAAATCCATCAATCCTGATGAAGCTGTTGCCTATGGTGCTGCTGTTCAAGCTGCTGTTCTTACCAACCAAGCTGGTAACGAAAAGACTCAAGATTTATTATTATTAGATGTTGTTCCTCTTTCTCTTGGTGTTGAAATGCAAGGTGGTATCATGGCTGTTGTTGTTCCCCGTAACTCTCCCATCCCTTGTCAAAAATCTAAAGTTTTCACCACTGCTTCTGATAACCAAACCACTGTTACTTTCCCTGTTTATGAAGGTGAACGTCTCTTAACCAAGGAAAACAACATGTTGGGTGAATTCTCTTTGAATGGTCTTGTCCCTGCCCCTCGTGGTACTCCTGAATTATTATGTACTTTCGATCTTGATGCCAATGGTATCTTAAAGGTTACTGCCCAAGATAAGACTACCGGCCGTAAAGCTGATGTCACTATCTCCAACTCTACCCGTTTAACTGCTGCTGATATCGAACGTATGGTTCAAGATGCTGAAAAGAACGCTGATACCGATAAGAAACGTGAAGCTATTGTACAAGCCAGACAAGATCTCGAAGCCTATGTTTACCAAGTTGAAAACAACATCTCTGATCCTAATGTCAACATGAAACTTCGTCGTGGTGACCGTGAAGCCATTGAAACTGCCCTTGCTGAAGCTATGGAATACATGGATATCTCCGCTGAAGAAACCACCGTTGATGACATCAAGGGTGCTCAATCTAAATTGAAGCGTGCTGCTACTCGTGCCTTCGCTCACGTTTACTCTCAACGTCGTTAAAAAGATCATTTTTTTTATTGATATATAATTATTTTCATCAACTACCTTTTTTTATTTCTCTTATATAAATTTTTTCTATTCTCATCCATTTGTATAGCCTTTTTCTTTTTATTTTAACTTTTGTTTTGAAAATTCAATTTTTTTGAATTTTGTTTTATTGTTTAATTTTTTATATAGATATTGAAAATGAAAGAAGTATTTCTTTAAAAAATAAAATAATATAAAATTGATTTTATCATTTGGAAAGAAGAAAATTTTTTTTTCTAGATCAACTTTTTGATCCGTTGATTCAAATATATATATATACATATATATATATATATATATGTAAAATATAAAAATAATATCATTTATTTCATTACAACCCATTATTTTAAATTAAATGACTATTCCAAATATATAGAAAAATAAAGGAAAAATACCAAAAAAAAGGATCAAATTTTTTGTAAAAGAAAGAAACTCAGTTAAGCTAATAAATTAGATTTATTTACGAAATATTATAGTCTCTTTGTTTAACCTCAGAGAGCGTTTTAACAGCCGCTCGAGTTCTACATGATATTATTCAAACTGTTGATCCTTGGGAAGGTTTTTATGCTTATACTTAGTGATATATATAAAGCTAAACTTGGGTATATATTTAAATAATATTCTTTTTTTTTTTTTAAAAAAAAAAAAGTTCTATTCAACCTGAAGCAAATTCTTTTGAATTGGTACAACATGGATTTTGCCACCCAAACAAATATTATGAAATTGAAGATGTAGTAAATATACTCTTTTGAAAGTTGTAAAAAAATCATCTTACTAATTGTGGACTCTACTAATAATAATAGGAACAATGGTAATTTAATGGTCAAGGTCATAATATTAAAAAAAAATAACCAAATACGTTGTCAACTCTGAAAAGAAATTAGCATGCGTGTATGTTGTTCTTGACGATCTTCGTGAACCAATTAAGACTTATGATTCTTATATTATATCAGAACTAGCCAAATTATTTTCAGTTATTAATTGAGATTTATTATTAACCGATTTACAACCACCTTCTATACCTATTCGATATATTATAATTGTGAATTCATTTTGTTTTAATTATATTATACAATTATATAATTGTATTAAAAGGAGTGCTTTGCATTTTATTATTTTAAATTCTATCTTCTTGTTTTAGTTAATTTATGACGTATTTTATGATGATAATGAAGCATCTAGTAATGGAAAAATGTCTGTTGATGACATGACAGATATTGATATATATGAATATAACTTTGCTCACGATGGTGTTAAAAATATCGGAGCTAATCTTTTTTTATTTTATTCATTAGCATATAAAGATGAAAATAGTAAACCTATTATAAGATTCAAAAGATTTATATTTTTATATTTAATATTTTGAATTACTGTAGATATATCTGTATTCTTTTTATTTTTATGTATATAGTTGATGCTACCAATAATACCAAGAGCATACAAAAAAGTAAAGATTAAATTATATATTTCATTTGTAATAAGGCATGTAATCACTAGGGCAATTTTTTCCAATTTTTTATACAACATAGAAAGTACAATACCGAGGATTCTGCTTCAAAATCACTAGTTTTAATATGAAATAAAAAAGAATGAAGGAAAAGGAAAAATAGGCTATATTTAAAAATATGGCAAGTACTTGTATGATTTATGTTTTTATATATTTAAAACTCGTATTTTTCTTTATAAATCTGTTTTATGCATATTTTTTTAATCATCATTTTAAACACATCAATAAATAATATTTCTAAAGACAACATACGGTATTAAATCAAATTTACTTTGGGGGGAGGGGAGAGAGAGAGAGAGATGGATGGATTAAATGAGAGGTATTACAAGAAAAAATGCAAATAAACAAATCGTTTATTTCTTTATTTAGAGGTTCAATCATTGTGTGTATATTTATTTTTATTTACTTTAAAAAATTAGACAAAAATTCCCAGAAGGATTAATTCTAGTAAAACAAGACCCTTATCGGCATCGTTTTCCGAGAATATAGGTAAAATAATAATGTAAATAAATAAGGTTTTTTTTTTTTTCATTTTTCATTTTCATTTATATATCAATATATCTACCCATCTATATATATATATATATATATTTATAGTTATATTATGATCTTTCTATTTTATTAAAATTAATAATGATGGAATTGAAATGGAAAATGGAAGAAAAAAAATAAATGATATACTCACTATTGCACATGATAATAATGTCTTAAGGCACCTTGAAACGAAAAGTTGATATAATCTATCATTAATATTAAAATAAAAAATCTCCAAAAATAAAATCTATAAAGAGTGTTCTATTAATATAATCTAATCTACCTAATATTATTTTTTTATCTTTATTGCTGGGGAACCCAAACAATACGTCTCCTTCTCCTTTTTCCTTGTATGTGCATGTTTTATCGAGAAGATATCCAGGTAGTTTTGGGAATAGACTGAATAATTATATATATATATAATTTTCCATCATATTTTATTTTATTATAAATATAAATAATAAAAAGCGAGCGAGAGAAATAAAAAATATGTACACAGACTTTTTTAAAATAGCTTATCTTTTTTTTAAACTTTTTTTTGGGAAAAAAGTAACCGAGAGCATATTGTGATCACAAGTTTCAGTACATTTTTATTAAGGCTATTTGATAAACTATTTATTTATTTATTTTTATTTTAAGGATATATTATAGGTCCTTTCAAATATATGACAGATTGTCAATATTTTTTTAATATAATTGTACAACATGATTAGTTATTATAGTTAAATTAATGAATGATGATGTTTAAATACGTAGATAATTGTCTTTTTTAAAGATAAAAATAAATAAATAAACAATAGATGATGATCAAAATAATTATGTTTATTTGATTTTTTGCTTTAAGAAATCACATTTTTTTTTTTTCAAGATGTAAAGATAATAAAAAAAAAAGAATGGGATTTTAATAATAATAAAAAAAAGGGGTATGGTGTGTCAGTGAGTGTATATGTTTTTTTTATGAATGAGAATATGAATAAAATGAAATAAAAAATAAATAATAACAATGATAATGTAGAGTTATGAATAATAAAAAAAGATACTTTTCAATAATAATAGTAAATATGAATATATGATTATTGGTTAATGAAGGATGCCTTGATAATGAAGAGAATGAAAAATAGTGAGGAAGATGGAAATAGTTATTTCAAATAAGGACAATAAGATTGACGATGTCCATATTGACCACACCAAGTACTATATAAATATATATAAAATAATAAATATATTAAAAATCAAATATATATATATTATGAATATTATATGAATATTACCATTGACCACCAGTAGTGTTAATATCTGGTACTCCTCGAACCTTGTTTTTTTCAGAATGATGTTTGCAAGCCATTATTATGTATATATAAATTTATGAATATAGAATGAAAGAGGTATGAAATGGAAAAAAAAAAAAATGAAAAGAGAAAAAAGAGTTAATAAAGAAAGAGAAACGTAGTAAATAAAAAAAATTTTTTTTTTCAGAAATCAAAAAATAAAAAAAAAGTGGCCCCTTTTTATATTACTCGTTTTGTTAGATAATAAAATAAACAACTCTTTTTTTTTTTTAAAAAAAAAAAAAAAAAAAAAAAGTACACGCCAAAAACTTTATTTATTTATTTTATTTCATGTCAACCTAAAACTATTTACTTCAAAAATAAAATGTGTTTAAAGCACACTAATGGGATGGGACGATGTAAATAAACAAATATAAACAAACAAAAAAAAATAATTGAAAAATAAAATAAATAAAAAAAAATTTTTTTCTTTCTTTCTCCCAACATCAATTGTTTATGAATAGTAAACACACAGACAATCTAGGTTATCCATATTAGTACATCTATCCGTTATTTTTTTATTTTTTTTTATTTTTTTTATTGTATAACCTATTTCTAATGGATTATTTAATATATAATAAATATATATATATATATATATATATATAATATATATAATATATATGTATAAAGCGCTAGTTCACATTAATAGTAATAAAATATTAGATTAATATTATTATAAAATTAATTAATTTGACTTGTTTTTTTTTAGAAAAATGTAGTAATGGTATTCGTAAAAGGGAAAAAGAATAAAGTATAAATGATGAAAAAAAAAAAAAACCACTACAACTACGACCATTAATTATATTTTATTTGTAACAATAACAATAAACATAGCCAATAAAACAGCCAAAACGCTTATCGATCCAAGTAAAACAGCCCCTCTACTTGCAGGAAATTGACCATTGATCATTGAGTATTGTATATGAAAATATCTTATATTAGCAAAATATAAAAAGACAATACTTAATCCAACAAAGACCCCGCCCAAGATTCTACCTATTAATACACCAGTATCATTTGGCCGTAAATGAAATAATTGTGTGATGGCTATATGATATATATATATATATATATATATATATATAATATAATATAATATAATATATATAATAGAATCGAATAGAATAACATTAATATTATTATTATCATTCAATCAGTATTTATTATTGTTTATTTTGATTATTTCCGCCACCTGTACCACCATAAACAATAAACAGCCCTTTCCTTTCTCTCATTTTCGAAAAAATTCTCATGCCTATTTTTTTTCTAAAAAAAAAAATACCCTTTTTTCCCTTATTTTTTTTATTTTTATTTTTGCTCTTATTTTTATTTATTATTAAATATTACCTACGCCAACGGTGATTAATGATAATGATGTCCTTAACCAAGCTAAAAACGTACGTTCATTTGCTATAAATATAGAATAGAATAATAATAACAATAATAATAATAATAATAATGATAAATAAAAAAAAAATCAATGATTACATTTGATCAAAAATCAACCCATCGAAAAAAAGATAATAGCCTTAATAGTAACATTAGTCAACAACGCGAAGATAGTA
>MU612292.1:0-22959 GCA_025201675.1 Cunninghamella echinulata
ATATATTTATTTATATGATGAAAATATTTTTGCATAAATGAAATTTTGATTTGTCGGGGAAACAAAAAAAAAGTTAAAAAGTTAATCTACCTCCAAAAAGATTTAACTTTCTCCAAAAAAAAAAGTTAGTAGATCTAGCCCATTTTCGAGAAAAAGGAACGAGAATATCAATCAGGAAGGCGATCTCTATCCAGTTTTTATATATTATTATTATTGTTATTATTATTATTAAATTTAATATGATTTTAATTTATTTATTATAGGTAGTATAACACATAAAATTATTAATTCCTCCTAGTTAAAAATAATAATATTATCACTCCTTTACCTTCATATTTTTTCTTTCTTTCTCGATCTCTCCCTTTCTTACTTGCTTTCTTTTTCGTTTTTTATTATTTCTTATCAGTTACTGCTTATTAAAGAACATTCTTTTTTGTTTTTTTGTTTTTGAGGATCTGTTTCTTTTTTTGAATAGATCAATATACTATTCACCAAAAATAGAGAATAAACAACTTTGCGCTGCTAATAGAAATAAGTAAATAACCAAGAATTTACTCTCAAAACAACTAAATCAAAAATAAGCAAATCAAATATCAGTATTAACAAAAATTTTAGCTATGGAATATTTACGTATTTTTTTAAAGAATAAAATAAATGCTTTAATAAATAAAATATATATATTTATGTATGTAGCTCTTTTTTTTTTAAACAAAAAAGGTAACATCAACAAAAGAAAAGAAAAAAGAAAAAGATGAATGGATAAATATAATATATATATTATAAAAATAACTAGAAAATAACTTCTTTATTATATATAATATTTTTTCTTGTATATACGTAATTAATATTTTTTAATATGTATCTATGTATGTATATACACAGTAATCATTTATTTATTACACAAGAGATGGCAGTCAGTCGAAAATGGAAATAAAAAAAAATAATAGGCGGTATTCAAATTATTTTTCTAATTTTATTCCCCATTATTTTTTTTGGCCCTCTTTCTCTCTTTTTCTTTTTTTTTAATATAATCTTTTTCTTTGATATACGATGTCACTTTTATTATTCTCATTAATAATATTATATATTTCAGTATGTTTAGCTAAAGTAGAGAATTTGGTTGTATTTGGTGATTCTTATTCTGGTAATTAATGCAATGCATATTATATATATATATATACATTATTTTTCATTATATATTTATACGTTTTATAATATATTCTATTTCTTTTTTAAAAAAAAAGATGTAGGTAATGTACAGCAGAATAGCAATGGACCTTTATGGAGTGAAAATTTGGCTGTAGCATGGAATGCATCTCTATATAGCTTTGCTTTTAGTGGCTCAACTTGTGATGATTCAAATAAAATGACATCGACTGCACCCAGTATTGTAGATCAAATAGAAATGTATTATAATCAACAATTAAATTTAGAACCTGAAAATACTGTTTATGCTTTTTGGATTGGGTATTCTGATTTACATAATATGATAAAAAAAAACGATAAAGGTATATATATATATAGAATAAAATCTTTTATTTAAACAAGCCGGTCTTTTATTTATTCATTTACTTTTGTTTTTTTTATTCACCTATTCCTTATTTTTTTTAGAGTATGATAAAGTATTAGACTGTTTAATGCAACAAGTGGTAATATATAAATATTGACATATTAAAAACGATGTATAAAAAAATCAGGAACTTATTTCTTATTTTTATTTTATTTTATTTGAATATATTATTTTAGGCAAATGTTAGAAAAGTATTTGGAACCAATAGATTTATTCTATTTACTTTAGCACCAATGGATAAAATGCCCTATTTTTCAAAAGACGAATCAGAAAGTGAAAAACGAAAAGAAGCTGTAGATACTTTTAATCAATTATTACATGAAAAATTTTTAAATCTCGTCAAATATCATAATACTTTAGAATTGGATTTAGTAGACGTTCATGATTTATTAGTAGATATGATTGATTCACCAGCAGAGTTTGGATTTTCGGAAGGGGATCAAGCTTACTGGGATGCCTGTCAAGGGAAGTGTTTGGATGCTATAGATGATTATATTTGGTGGGATAAACTTCATTTAACTGGGGGAGCTCATCGTGCTATTACAACAAGTATACTGATGTCAAATTCATTAGAACCTTCCGTTACATTACCTTCTTCTACTACAATTCATGATTTATTAAATCAACCGGATTCTCAATTTAAATCACCTATTTATGAAGCCTCTTATCATACTGGACTTATAGATAAAGTATTGAAAAAATTAAAAGATGTTAAGGAAAAAGAAACAACAAAAGAAAATGAAAATGAAAATGAAAAACAAGAAAATGTAAATGTAGATGAGAATGAATATTATCAAGACAAAAATAATGACCATGGCAAAAAAAAAATGGAAAAAGGAAAACAATATAATGATCAGTTAGAAGAAAAAGAGAAAGAAAAAATTGATGACAATGATTATAAAGAGTTAGCTGATATGGAAACAAGTAAAGATCCTTGGATTCGACCCCTTTATTTCTTTGGCTTCTTAACAGTTTTAGTATGTCTTGGCGTAGTTTTATTCAGTAGACAATCTAGAAGACGAAATGGTAATAATTTGGCAGCATTATCTGGGCTGGTAAAGAACCGTAATAACACTCGTGGACGATTTACACCTTTACGAAATCTTGATTCTTCAGTATGAACCTCTCATCATTATTTCTACTTACACTTTAGCATTTATTCATCCTTTCATTTTCTTTTTTTATTTACTTACTAATATATTTTTCATCAAATAATAAAATAAAACAATACAACTATCTTAAGTATGTTTATCTATGACATCACATATGGGTATCTTTTTTTTCTTTTTTTGGGAGAATTTTGTTATGCATATTTTTTTCCTGTTTTTCATTCTTAATTGTTGCATTTTAGATGTCATTTTAAATATTGATTTACTGTTCATTTTTCATCACTTAATTATTAATGATGAATTTAATAAAAAATAATAAAATATTTAAAGGTAAAGAATAAAATAAAATGAAGCAGAAAAAAATTAGATAGGGCTGTTTAATTTTTTTTTGTCTCTCAAAGGTAATATATCTTTTATACCGAAGATTGTTTTCACTATGGTAAATACTATTTTAATTGTAATGTTAAATGTAAGTGTATATTTTAGTACAACATTTCAATTTGTGTAGGTTTACACGAAAGCATTCTTTTTTGAATTAGTTAAATAGATTTAGATAGTCTTAAAAATAGTACTACTTTATTTCTAGCAATGTTTTATTAATTCTTGATGAGTTCTTTTTTTATTTTAAATGTATTATTTTTGTTATATATGTATAAATATATTACCATATATTAAACCTAATCAATAGGTCTATTCTATTTCGATTAACAGCTATGTTTGATTGTTAATCAAGTTAATCTTTTAATTTTTTGGTAAATCTTTTATTGTTTTTAGTTTGCTTTTATTATTTTTGGTCTTTATTATTATTGTTATAAGTTTTAGTCTTTTATTTTTAATCCAATATATATATATATATTAATATTCAAGGTGCCAGTTTTTTTATTTAATATGTCTGTTTTCTATTCAAAATGATTGGTTCTTTTCATTATTTCTTTTATAGTTATTTAATTTCTTTACTAAAATACTTCACTTGCATTTGTACCAAGTTCCTAACACAATTGTCAATTTTTTTTTATTTATTTGTAAAATATATGTGACACGGAATAACCTTTGCAGTACGTGCAGTCGGTTACTATGAAAAATACAAGATTTGCAAAATAATATGCAGAAAACTATCGGAAAAGAGTTAAAAAATGAAAATACAGAAACTTAGTAAAGATCAGGGATGTCTATACCTGTAGTTTAAATTATTTTATTAAGAAGATAAAATGAAAATGAAAAATAAAATAAAATTTACAGTGGTAAAAGAGGATACTAAAATGTCGATGAATAGAAATGGAATTAACGAGGATGAAGAGTGGAGATTTTTAGAAGAGTGAAATTAGATGAAGGCCAATCTTCGAATTTTTTAAGTGAATAGGGTATTGAATCAATTTTGTATAGGATTTATGGTAGTAGCTACCAAGTGTGTATCTATTGCTTAGTACGCATTGACTTATGTAAGGTTAAGGATTGTTTTACTATAGCACTACCTAGTTAATATTCTATTTAGCTGATTTTAACGGAGAATGGCAGATTTCGGTGATATAACACTCTATCTTGTAAACGAATTTTTATATTTTTCATTTTCATCACATGTACCACCCCCACGACACTCTAATGAAATCAAATAGTATTCTAGTAGTAACTTATTTATTATTATTATTAAATAAACTCTAATTTCTTTATTATTTTTATAATAAACAAATAATTATTTATCCATTTGTTATTTATTAAATATGCAGTTTAATAAGTGAATAATAAAAAAGGAATTTGCTAAAAAGAAAAATAAATCAAAAAATTATATATAAAAAAAATTACGCTGAAAAAGAAAATAAAAGGGTATTCTTCTTGTAAAACTTAAAATCAAAAAACTATAATGTCTTTCTTTTTTTCTCTTCCTTGTTTTTATATTTTGTAGGTAGAGCGCGGATTTCCTTTTATGGTTTCAAAAAGTCCACGTATGTATGAGTATAGCAATTACTTTTCTTTTTTTTTTCAAGATCCATTAAAAGCAAAATAATTGTAGAATTATTTAAGTTAAAAATAAATCATGGAGGATGTTTATGAGTGTATATTATCCATTTATGTTATGAATTGAACTTTTATGTTTTTATTGCTGTATTTAATAAAAATGATCATGGTTAGAGAAAGGTTAACTGGGATTTAAAAAGAGAAAAAGAAAAAAATAAGTACATACAAAAAAAACCTTTAAGTTTGTTTAAAGTTACTAATTATGTATACATGTGATTTATTAATATAATACCAATAATAATAATAAATAATACTCTTTACTTTATTTTATTTTACATATTCTATTTCTTTTTTTAAAAAAACATATATTTTTATTATATTTTATATACTATTAATAAATATGTTTTAATTATTCTGTTTTTTTTATTATGGGTTCTGACAAAATTTTGAACCACCGATATTTAAATTTACTGCAAGTTTTAGGTAGTACCAAAAAAGCAACCTCTAATTATGAGAGCCATTAGATCATTGGTTTATGTTTTATTATTATGGTTTCATTTCTTTCAAAAAAAAAAAAGGTTTAAATAGTGTCAAAATGATTATCATTGTAAAAAAATATATGGTTTATAGGGTGAAAAAAAAAATAGTTTATTTCAACATCCGCTCTTTTTTAAAATTTCAAAATTTTGGCTCTCAATTTTTTTTTCTTTTTTCTCTCTTTCTCCTTGACTTTATTTTTTATTTTATTCCTTCATTCAATAATATTATTATTATTATTTTTACTTGAAAGTTTCTCGTCCTTCCTTTCGGTTTAGTTCATTTTTGTGACAGTTGACTTTTTTTTCTTCTCTCATTAAATATTTCTTTCTTTTTTTAATATAACAATCCCTTCCTTTCTTAAAAAATAAAAATAACAAAACACATATCATCATGAACGGTAGTCCTATTCCTTCATCAGTAGCTAGTTCACCAAAACCTAATGATATTATCAACGTAGATGGAAAAAGAATTTTATGTACTGCTGATATCAAAGGTAAAAAAGATATAAAGGCATCTACTTTTCTTATACAACAACAGTTGACAACATATACATTTATTATATTAACTAATATAAAACTATTTATATTTCAAATACTTATCATTTATATTTCATTATTATATGATATAGGTAGTCTCTCTCAGTTAAATCAGTTGGCACGCGATGCAAATGCTCATTGTATTATTCATACTGGTGATTTTGGTTTTTATGGTAAGCTCAATACTGATATATATATATATATATTGTTTTTTATTTTGTTTTGAACGCTGTATACTTAATATTTGTTATTGTTATTGTTATTCTATTTTATCTCTTTTCTATCATTTGCCATCTTCATCATCTGCTTTGTTTATGTGTATGTATATCGTATATTTTAGAACGCTCAAGTTTGGAACGTATCAGTGACAGGTAACTTTATTTTCTATTTTTTTTTTTTTTTAAAAAAAAAAAAGCTTTGAAGGGGTCATAAGGATAGGAAGAAAGAGTGGGAAAAAAAGATAGACAAAATTAAAAAGTTAAAAAAATCGGAATCACGTTGAATATATATTAACGGATGATCTTGCTATATATTATTAACGCTAACAATTTATTATTTAGAACTTTGAAGCATTTGATTCAATTCAGTACATTAATTCCTCCAAATATGCGTACTCGACTCAACAATTCACCTATTGATCAAGTTCGTCGTACTATTGAAACCTCTCCCCAACAACATTATTTATCTGAATTTCCTGATTTTCTTTCTGGTGAAAAACGTTTAAATGTACCTGTATATACTGTATGGGGTGTCTGTGAAGATGTGGCTATATTAGAAAAACTTCGATCCAAAGAATATCATGTTCCTAATCTTCATATTTTGGATGAAGCTACTTCTCATTTATTGGATATTGGTGGTGTGAAATTACGTTTGTTTGGTCTTGGTGGTGCTGTTATTCAACATAAATTATTCGATAATGGAGAAGGTAAATAAAAATAAAAAACATTTAAAAATATATAAGATAAAAAGATTTTTTTAAGGGGGGAAAATAATTATCTATATGTGTGTGTGAAGAATAGAGCAATTAAGTGAGGGAGATCAACAATAATATTCATCAATTATTATTTTTATTTATTTATCTATTATTATTTTCTTGTTTATTATATATATATTATTAGGTACTGATACCATTGCAGGAGGAGCTGGTACTATGTGGACTACAGCATTACAGATTGGAGAATTGGTTGAAACTGCACAAACGGTAATTATTTATAAAGATAAGAATAAGAATAAATATATATATATAATTATATTGAAATGAATAAAATATTAATTTACTATTTTTATTTTGTTTATTTTTATTTATGAAAAGGTATATGATCCATCAGAAACAAGAATTTTAGTTACTCATGCTAGTCCAGGTCGTGAAGGTTTATTAGCACAGCTATCGCTTCATTTAAAGGCTGACTTTACTATTTCTGCCGGTTTACATTTCCGATATGGAATTGCTTACAATGAATTTGCCTGCCAATCAAGCCAAGAACATTATCGTGAACGTTTAATTCAATCACAACTTCAATTTTTACAATTATGGGATGCTATAAAAGATCAAGTTGAAAGCTATGTAGAGTAAGTGGTAGATATTCATTTTATATACACATACACTATTTTGTATATTCATTGTTCGTTTTCATATTTATTTCTTTTTCTTTAGTGATCATCAAGCTACTTTACTTCATAATACATTGGACGTTGTAAATCGATTACCACCCTCATTACATGATTCAGATGATGAAGGATCAGAGCATAGCCATTCAAGCCGTGAAGAATCTGCATTCAAAAATTTATGGAATTTCAATTTACCAGATGCTGCTTTAGGATGGGTTATTTTTGATGTGAATCATGGCCATGTTGGTGTTGAAATGAAATCTCAAGGTTTTAATTTTGCTTTCCGTCGTACCATGGCATCCTCATCTTCATCCTCTTCATCAGTAACGGCAGCAGCAACAACAGCTGCAACAACAACTGTTCCAACAAACAATAACAATGGCAGTAGTCATACCCATTCACCTTATGCTGGCTCTTCACCTGCATTATCTACTGCTACTTACCCACCTCGTCCTTCTTTTGATCAATCCTCTTACACAAATGGAAACAGCAATAGCAATAATAACCATTCAGAGATCATTGATTCGCCCCTTACGAGACAAGATTCAAATAACTCTCGCCATTCTAAACGACAAAGTAATATGGTAAGCGTGATTCATTATCAGTATTTATTATTACTTTTATTATTATAATGTTTTTATGTATATAATATACTTAACACTTCATTTGTTACTATTATTTCTTTCTTTTAAAAAATAATTAGCCACGAAGCCCTTATGCTATTTTTGTTGGTGGATTAAATAATGGTCATATTACAGAAGATGATATTAGAGAATTCTTTGGTCCAAAATCGGTAATAAACTAATATATAAATATATAATAATAATAATAATAATAATAATAACAGTATTAAAGATAATGTATGATAATAATATGACGATAACATTTATATTTATTATTTATTTGATACAGGTTACTGATGTAAGAATTCCTATTGATCATGAAACAAAGCAACATAAAGGACACTGTTATGTCGATTTAATTGATCCTATCTCTGTAGAAGCCGCCTTGGCAAAAAATGGACAGGTAAAAATAATAATAATAATAATAATAGTAAGAAATAACAATTGCTGTCTTCATGCTCATGCCATATTCTTTTATATATATATTATTAAATAGTCTTTAAAAGATAATGTTTTAACAATTAATCGATCGACTCAACAATACGGTGATAACCGCCGTGGTGGTGGACGTAATAATAATAGCAATAACAACAATCGCCGCAGTTACCGTCCTTCTCCAAAATAAATGATTTTTTTTTAAAAAAATTAATGGTATATACTATTCGATTCCCCCTTCCTCATTTTCTTTATATATATATATATAAATATAAATATATATTATTTATGTCTTTTTATTATTACTACCTTTTTTTATATTATCATTTGTTTTTTATTATTTATTATTATTTTTATCTTTCCCTTTATCATTTATCCTTATTTGTTTCTTATTTGTAAATGCTATGATAAAAAAAATATAAAAATTCTAAAAAAATGAAACTACCAATCATTGAAGACTATGACGTAAATGGGAAATCGCATGAATATAAAATTTTTGATCAAATGACAACCAACGCAATTCATATAAAAAAAACAACATTTTATTTTTTTTTTCATTTCTTTTCTCCTTTCCCATTCTTTTTTTACTTTTTATTTTTTTTATTTTTATAAACGAACATCATTATGAAATTTGCTCTTTTAACAACGGCAATTACTGCCATACTCTCCGTGGATGCTCTATCCAGGTAAAAAAAATAAAAAGTTTTATATACATGAAATAAAAATGATATATACATAATAGAGATAAAAAAAAAATTAAAATAAAACCTTCCCCTTAATTTTTAAACAAAATGAATATGAAACATAAAAAAATAAATAAATAAATAATAAAACCTGATTATAATATGAAATAAGTTTGTACTTTCCATTTATTTGTTTTCTTTTTATCATTAATTTTGTTATTTATTTATTTGTATAGAATTCCCATTAAAAAAGTGCGTGAAACACCTAATGAAAAGTTACATCGATACTCTCAATCTAGTGACTTCTTGACTCAAAAATACTTTGGTAGCAAATCTCATAAAACAGAAATAATTGATCTTTATTCCATTGCTAATGGTCAACATGGTGTTCCTTTATCTAATTATTTAAATGCTCAAGTAAGTTTGGAATTATTTTTTAAAAACTAAAATGATTCTTAGTGTGTGATTTTTTTTCGGATCTTTAATTTTTTTCTTATCATGGTTTTTTTAATGTAAAAATAGTATTATGGTGAAATTGAAATTGGCACGCCTCCACAAAAGTTCACTGTTGTATTTGATACAGGATCATCTAATCTTTGGGTCCCTTCTACACAATGTTCATCTATTGCATGCTTTTTACACAAACGGTATGATTCTCAACAATCCAATAGTTATATTGAAAACGGAACAGAGTTTGCTATTCAATATGGAACAGGGTCATTAGAAGGATTCATAAGTCAAGATACTGTTCGTTTAGGGGATATTGCTATTCCTCATCAAGGATTTGCAGAATCTGTTAAAGAACCCGGGTTTACATTTGCTTTTGCTAAATTTGATGGTATCCTTGGACTTGGTTATGATACCATTTCTGTCCAACATGTGACCCCACCTTTTTATAATATTGTCAATCGTCAATTAATAGACCAACCATTATTTTCCTTTTGGTTGAACGATGCAGGTAATGAAGGTGATGGTGGAGAATTTGTTATTGGTGGTATTGACGATGCCCATTATCGCGGAGAATTAACTTGGGCACCTGTAAGTAGAAAGGGATATTGGGAAATTGAATTACAAGATATTAAGTTTGGTGGTGAATATGCAGAATTGGAACCTGCAGGCGCTGCTATTGATACCGGTACTTCTTTAATTGCTGCTCCTTCTACTATTGCTGATTTAATCAATGCTCAAATTGGTGCTGAACGTAGCTGGTCTGGTCAATATACTTTGGATTGTGATAAAGTTGATAGTTTACCTGAATTTTGCTTTGTCTTTGGTGGAAAAGATTTTTGTTTAGATGGTAGCGATTATGTTTTAAATGTTCAAAATCAATGTATTTCTAGTTTTACTGGGTAAAAAAAAATGAAAAAAATATATATACAAATAATAATGATGATGAAACTAATACGTAATCCCTATTTTATTGCATTTCTAGTATGGATATTCCCGGTGGTTTATGGATTGGTAAATGATACAAAAATAATTAGTTTCATATTTTATTTATTTATTTATTTATTTATTTATTTATATTCCTTACACTAAAATGTTTTATTTTATTTATTTTAATAATAGTTGGTGATGCTTTCCTTCGCAAGTACTATAGTGTGTATGATTTAGGAAATGATAGAGTAGGTCTTGCTTTAGCTGCTTAAGTTTACTTTGGACATATGATATATATATGTATATATATATACATTTTTAAATATGTGAATTTTTATTATTATTTTATTTTGTACGTGTTAAATATTTTTTTTCCCATCTGTTTATTTTATTTTATTGTTATATTAGTAAATAAAGATCATTTATTATATTAAAAAAAAAGGGCAAGAGCTCGAAAAGTTTAAACTCCGTAAAACTTTCTTTATTTTTGTGGCTATTCTCTTTTTATGCCATAACAGATTAAAATAATATTTGCTTTATGAAAATTATTACTTTTTAATTTACAAATGAATTGTATATATACAAAACAATATTATAGATACTATATTTATTCAGCAATTGTTTTATAAGTATTATTATAAACATTTACACGCAAGTATATAGTTGCGTTTAACAAAAACATATTTATAATAATAGAGTAGCAATAACAAATTAAGTACATTATCTCGCTCAATAAACCAAATATAAATATTACAATTATCACAATTATGAATAGTAGCTATTGTATATTAAATATATACTAATAATAATAATAATAGTAATAATGATAATAATAATAGAGATTAAGTTTGATGATTAAATAAAATATCATGTATAGCATATATTTTATTCTTTAGTTTTATTTTTGTAAATATTATTGTATCGCAGATATTTTTCTTCAATCCTATGTTATTATATATAATTCAATTACAGCATATAAAATAGTTAAATAAACATATCATAATTGTATACATGGATATCATGAAAACTATCGATATTATATATCGACAATAAAAATGTTAGAGAAGTATATGCTCGTATATTTTTTTTTGGCACCATACAGCCAAAATCATGAACGGACTTTAAATATTTTTGAGCTTTACTTAAAATTAATGAAGAAGTGTAATCTATAGATCTTTCTTTTCCCTTTTATTATAATTATTAAGAATGGTAAATGACGAGTATTATTGGATAATATATACATAAATATAAATAAATAAATAAATGAACAACATATCGTCATAATGGATGGATAATGAATATAAGCAAATGGATAGATGGATGGATGGATGGATAGTTTATTGGGGATAATTATAATTATTTTAAAAAATGGATTAAATTGAAAACTATTGTGTGGATATAGCATATATTAACCAATTAGCAAAAAAAAAAAAAAATCGAATCAACTAACGAAATTCATTATTATCACTATTACTATTTTACTTATTTATTATTGGATACGATATACTTATATATATAATAGACTAAGGGTACATCTTCATTCGGTAAGCGTCATACCAAGTCTCACACCTTGTGCCGTCGTTGTGGTGACCGTTCTTATCACAAGCAAAAGAAAACTTGTGCTCAATGTGGTTATCCTGCTGCCAAGATTAGATCCTGTAATATATATATATATATAAAGAATATGATAAAATATTTTTTTTAAAATAGTGATTTAATGCTAATATACAACCCTATGTTCACTTTGGTTATAGTCAACTGGTCCGAAAAGGGTAAGAGAAGAAAGACTACTGGTACTGGTCGTATGAGATACTTGAAGGTTGTTCACCGTCGTTTCAAGAATGGTTTCCGTGAAGGTATTAAAAAAAATATAGAAAATAGAAAATTTGGTATATAAAAATAGTTATTGGATGATGATAAAATAATAGTAACTAAAATCCATATATACTTTTATATATACATTATTCTATATTAGGTACTCAAGCTGTCAAGGCTTCTGCTTAAATCAAAAATTCAACATTATTCTCTACACACCCTTAACAGATCAATATAGTTTTCATTTTTTTATATTTAACTTCAACAAAAATAAAAACGTAATGATTCTATTGTATACATATTCACCATGCTTTTGTAATCATTATATTTCTTTTAGCTTGCATAATTATTGTCCAACTTTTTTTTTATTATCATTATTACTTGTATTGATTATATAAATGGAAGTTTTACGCATACAATTATTTCTCTTTATGATAAATTCATTTTTTTAATGATATATTGAAAAAAAAAATTAAAGCTCCGGGTGATTTTTTTTTTAAAATTTCCAAATTGTAGGAATTTCAGTTAAATTAATTTTTCGCTCTTTCCCATTTTTTTTCTATTTCTTTAATGATCTATCTTTTTTAAGCTCTTTTAAAATCAGTTATAATTAATAATAATAACAATATCTGTTAATTTATTTAATACATAAATATTTAATTTATTCCAATTTATTAGTTATATAAAGGTAAAAAAAATAATTAGGCATTATACGGTACGCGCCTGGAAAATAGAAAAAATATATATCGCTAGAATTCATAAGTATTTGATAAACATTTTCTTAGTCGCGTTTTTATTTTAACGTCACCAAGCCACTAATTCTTTACTTATTTTTCTCTCCTTTTCTTCGTACATATACATCATTCACTCTTTCTTTTATCTTTCTTTAACCTTTCTTTTACTTTTAATATATATATAGTAACAACAAACAATGCCTCTTTATAAACGAAAACCATTCCCTTTACTTGATCCACCGCAAATAGATCGCAAAGATAATGCATCAAAGAAATGCCCAGTTTGGTATTCTCGATTAACACATGAAGTTTTTGATGACTATCTGTATCCTTTTTATTTTTCTTTAATTATAATACATTTAATATAATATAAACAATACTAATTATAAATTTAATAGATGGTTAGATTTTATTATAATACCTTAACTCCACTTTCTTGCTCCCTCTTTTTTCTCTCTCTATATATAATTATAATATAGACTCTATTTACAACGTACAAGTTTATATAAAAATCGATTATGGCAATGCGAATCAACTGGACGTTCTAATTTAACATATGCTGAAGCCTTAGAAAGTGAACGAATTGAGAAAGAAAAAGTCCAAAACAAGTTACCAGATACATTACAAAAAGCAGTATTAGAATATGTACAATTTAGTATGTGATATATGGATTCCCATTATTATTACTATTTTAAATATTTTAATATGATGAAGATTATATATACATATATATACATATATATATATACTTACATACAAAAACACATATATTTATATAGAAACGACTCGTTTGGATGCAACAGTTGATAGTGCATATAATTATTTTGTAGATCGCTATGTAACTGATGAACACGTTGACTGTATATTGAATAATAAAAAAACGTAAGTATTTAGATAGTATTCATACCATGTACAGTACATCTCTATTTATTTCCAATAATAGATATTCATTATATCACTCATATACATAATTTTTTTTTTTATCTACATCTTGATAATCTGGAATTTAGTCATAATGCTGTCATTCGTGAAGTACCTCCTTTGGAGGAACAAACCTCTGATGATGTAAAGTATAAAATACAACTTGTTGATCAAAATTCAAAACCTATTAAAAACGGTACCAAAACTGTTCGCCGATGTGATATTAAGTATGTTATACTCTTTAATTTAATTTAATTTAAATTAATTTTTATCTTATTTTTTTTTTTTTTTTGCTTATATATGTATAACCTATTAATATATCATTTTATATATATATTGATTTTAGACGAGATCGATTTGGCTTTTCTAAAAATTTACTTAAGAAGTTCTTAAGAGAAGCGACAGTAAAAGATACATATATTGGGGCTCCATGGGTTGTAAATGTAAAAAATAAATAAATAAATGAATAAATAATAATAATGAAAAAACACATTTATTACCAATAACTAAATATATACTATTGCTATTTGCTATTATTGTTATTCTAGAATGTGTTTGCCGAAAGATTTGATATAAACACAACATTACCAAAAGATTTAGAAGCAGCAAGGCAATTAGCCTATAGTAAATCAAGAAAAATGCGAGCTATAGCAGCAGCAGAAAGGAGAAAAGAATTAGAAAACAGCATAAAAGAAGCAGAAGATGCATCACAAAAAAATAAAGTAGAAGATGCAAGAAAAATTGAACTATTACTCAAGTATCCTATGGAAGATTTAGATTTACCAGCTTATCGACGCGTTGAAAAAGGAAATGAAATACCAACACTTCTTGATATGACACCTGGCACTGGGAATGAGGATTTAAAAGTACCTAATCCTACTGGAGGTTTACCTTTGCGACCATCACCTAGTCATTGTACAATTTCATCAGACTGTTATGGTCTCTTTTTAATGGTTTGGAGTTTTCTTAATGTGTTTTCTAAACCTTTGAACTTATCACCTTTTAATTTGGATGATTTTGAAGCCGCTCTACGTCATTCCTCTGTTGATCCTAAATACGAATTGGTTTATGAAGTCCTTGTATCTTTACTTAATTGTCTTATTCGCCATCGATTGAAGCACGGAAATCAAAACTTAACTCTCTTACCTACCTCGATTGGTGAAGATGATAATGGGTCGCCTAGAACTCCTTTGTTGGCTTCTCACCTTGGTCCATCCATTGTAAATGGTAATAATAGTCAAGTCAATACACCTGGTTCAAATAGTAATGGTAGTGGAAGTGAAATGGATTCAGATTCAGATTATAATAATGAAAATGGTGAAGAAGAAAATGGAAATGAAAGCAAGAATAAAAAAGGACAGTCTAAATGGAAAAACCAATTAAATAATAAAAAAACGTCATCGAATGGGATAGAAAATAGAGTTCATGGCTATTTAGAACGTGGATGCGGAAGTGCTGAAGTCGTTAAAATCGGAAATAATTGGGATAGTAAACTTATACCCTCTGGAAATGAACGGTATGGATGGGAAGATGTATTAATTGGTGCCATTAATGATGTAAGTTAATTATAAATATACATTATATTCATTTTTTATTATATTTTATTTTTTTAAAAAAAGATACAAAATAGCATTTGTATAAACCTATATAAATACTTTGTTTTTCTTTTCTTTTTTATCTTTAAATTAGTTGACTATTGAATTTGATGAAAATGTTGCAACTTTTGATAATATATTATGCTCTTTAATACCCCATTTGAATTCAACATTAAAAGAAAGACAAGAGGCTTACATATTACTAAATTTAAAAGATAAATTAAGAATATTGCAATTATTAGTTCATGCAGTTAATGAAACTTCAGATATTAAGTAAGTGATTTTTACTTTTTTCTTTTTAAAAAAATAACGCATATAAAGAAAAAAAAAATAGATAATAAAGATCATAAAAAAAAAATAATTAATATTGATCAATTTTATTTTTATTTTTATTTTTACTTTATTTATTTTTATTATAGAGAGTATATGGAAGAATGCCAAGAACAATTAACTGAGCTTAGAAAGCAAAAGATTGAGCTTAATCGCGAGCGAAAGAGAATGTAAGCATAATACAATTAATATATATATATATATATATATGTATAACATTGCACTTTGTATATCATTTATTAACGTTGATTTTTTTATTTTTTATTAACCTTATATATGTGTCATTTAAATAGTCAAGCTGAAAGAAACGAAGTTGAAAAACGATACGAGGGTCTTGATAATAATAATAATAATAACCAAAGTGAATCTGAAGAATCTGATGATGAAAACGATGATGAAGAACAAAGTGATAGTGATGATAAATCGTAAGTATTTATTTATTTGTTGTGAATATTAATAAATATATCGAGTATATTAATATATATATATATTTATTTATTTAATAGTGCTTCTCAAAATGGAGATGATAGTTTAAACCGTCATGAATCTCGTCAGGCCATTTTAAAAAGGAAACAACAAGAGCGTGAAGAGCGTGAAGCTAAGCGTAAAAAATTATTCCATCATCAACGTCAAGTGGCTAGAGAACGGAATCAAGAATTAAAAGTTAGAGCATCTGCACGCAAGAAACTAGATGATGAAGAAAGAGCTATTCAAAGAAAGGTAATGTGCTATTCTGATACGTATTTTTATTTTTTAAAAAAGCGAATGAACAAATGAATGGAAAACAAAAGATAAAAAAAATGCAATTAATGAACTAATAATCTAAACTAATAAATAATCATTATTTGTAATATTTAATAGTGCGATCAGGTAGACAAGGATATGAGAAAATACAGTACTTTACGTTTTAAACCTTTGGGACGTGATAGATTTTATAATAGATACTATTATTTAGATAATATTGGTAGTGGATATTCACACGGATCAGGAAAATTATTTGTTCAAAGTCCAAGTACAGCGGATTTATTAATATTATTAGAACGTGATCGACCAGAAACATATCAACATGATAATAAGAGCGATAATAATGCTCTCAATTCAAATAAAAACAATGGTGTATTAACAACTAGTACAACAATAAATTCATCTGTTACAAATCAAGATAAAAAATCATCCTCATCATCAACATTATCATGCGGGCATGGAGGTGGATTGAAGTTTGTTTGTCAATTAATGGAACATCAAGGATTAGCTGATAAAGCAACATTATTAAATGAAAAAATTCATGACATGATTAATGGTACTGATTATGAATGGTGGGAAGCTTTTGATGATCCTGATACGGTAAAATGACAAATGGCATAAAAACAATCATAACATAGATAATAAATATTTGCATATATATACTGTTGTATTCATCTTTTATACTTCTATTTTTTATTTTTTAAAATTAGTTAAATGAATTATTAGAATGGTTAAATCCTAAAGGCAATCGGGAACATCTATTAAAAAAGGAATTACAAAAACATGTATCTATTTTATTAACTGGAATGAAAAAACATTCTAACGTAAGTATATATTTATATTTATTAAATATAATATATTTAATATAAACAAAATAAAAATAAAAGATTATTATTATTATTTATCTAATATATATAATTGCCTATTAATTTATCTATTTTTTTTCTTTTAGGAACGACAACTTTTATCAACGGAGACTGCTCGTCGAAGTACTAGAACAAGGACAGCCATTCACCATCCAACTGGGTCATGGTATTCATACACAAATAAGCTTGCTAAATAGACATCATATATATATTATAAATCCATTATATATACAAATATTATCTTTTATTAAATATCATTATGTGCATAATATATATTCTTTTTCTTACGTTAATTAAATACTACTTAGTATATATATATATATATAAGTAACTACAATAAATAATAATAATAATAATAATAATAATAATAATAATAATAATAATAATAACAATAATAATAATAACAATAATAATAATAATAGCAAAGATAAACAAGTAAACAAATAAATAATATAATATAATAAAGGAAATTTCATTTTAAAAGGATAAAAATATCTGGTTTTTTTAAAATGGACAAAGGGAATAAAAATGTCAATTTACCCAATGGAAATGGACTCTGGTCCACATTTGGTCCAGAAGAAAAGAATCATACTTAGTGTATTTATATCATGTACAGTTGCCTTTGACGGGTCCGGGTAGCGGATATCATCATCGCAATATACAGCTATATCGATATCACATACTATCGCACGTTTAATCGTACCGGCAAACCATTTTGCTTTTTCTACCATGACATCCAGCTTACGGTCACGAAAGTAATATTTATCAAGTACCCAACTCAATTCAGGATTAGAACTATAATACTTCTCGTATAGGTCATCTTCAAGTTTATCGTCCAACCACACTGTAGACTCATTTGGATAACCATCTAGTAATGACTCATGAGCTTGCACTTCTCTTTCACTCAGTCCAATGTGTTTGAGGGCTTTAACATCTTGTTGGAGAATAATGTCTGCTATTATGTCATGGTCATTATCCTCCCCTATTTGTACAGCTTCCTTATACATTTTATGAAACAAACAAGTATTGATTAAACCTACAGTATTTCCATCTGGCCTACCCCCTTTATATAGAGACAATAGCATTAATGTTGCTATTCCGAGTTTATCTTCAGGAGCATCCATTAGATATTTAGGATGATATTGGCTAGACTTAATTGGTTCCTCTATCTTCTCCCATTGCTTGGTAATGACGAAGTACTGGATTGGTTCTTCAACATCATGACTAATATTCTCCATTCCTCATTTAAAATCAATATTTACAGAGGATATATATCCTTGATTGGAGAACATATTGGTATTCCATATTCTGTCTATTTCGAGTATCTTTTTGGGATTCTTAGTAAATACTCCGTACGTAAGAGCGCATTCCCCAGGAATCCATTCTTTAAGATATTCCAAATCACCATTTCTTCTAAGGAATTCATCTAGTACTTTTCCGGGCCCACCTTCCCCAAGAAGTATTTCTTTGTCTACAGGAAAACCTAAAGCAACTCTAGTAAAGGTATCCGAGTATTGGAGAATCTCTTAAAGTATTTCTGTTGGAAGTTTCTTCTTTTGCATATGGCAGCTGAATGGTTCCCTGGGCGGGTAGATGGAAAATCCCCATCGGAGAGGGAAATTTAGTTGTCAAGTTAAATAGTTTTATAAAATAAGTCTGCCTAAATACATAGCCGTGATCTTCCAACATAAAAAGAATTACACTAGATTTGGCAACTGAGTTTTAATTATATCTTAATCACATTTCATTTTTTAACTTATTTTTTTAAATTACCATTTTATTTAGTAATAACTGATTTTACTAATACTATGTATGCGTATGTATATGTCTATGTTTAAATATAAAAAATTACAGAGAAAAAAAAATTAGAAATGTAAAGAGTTTGAAACACGAAAAGAGAGAAAGAGAAAGAAAAGAATATTTATATATTCTTTATAATTTGATAAACAAACCGCTTTAATAAGTATAAGCGGACGTTAAAAATATCAGGGCAGTCAGGTTATTATATAAAATGGTTTAAAAGAAATATTCCCACGGAGCTTGACAAAATGGAGGTTTAAAGTATCAAATGGACGTTTTATTCTTTTAGGCGGATATAACTAAAAAAATGAGGGGAAGTGGAGATATTTTTATTTTTTTGAGTGGGGCTAATAAAAATTGAAAACTAATTTTTTTCTCTTCTTCCTCTTCTTTTCTTTTTATATATATTTGTTTTATATCATTTTAAAAATAACCCCTCTCTTTTTTTTCGTTTAATATATATATAAAATAAAAATAAACAATATGGCTGCTGCAGCATCTAGATCTAAAGTAACAAGATTATTGAGCCTTTTACAATCGGGTTCTAATAGTTGTCCTTGTCACTCCCATGCTCATTCTCACTTTCAACCTACTGCTGGTACTTTTAACAGTATGTTAAAGTATGGCCGTAATTATGCCAGTGCTCAAGAAGATACTGATTATGCATTCGAAATGGCTGCTAGTAATATCCGTTTTGGTCCTGGTGTTACAAGGTAAAATAATTATATATATATATACTATTCTTTTTTTTATTATATTATTGGAGTTTAGACTAATATATGTAAATATTGTTTTTTTATTTTATTTTACTTTATTTAAATAATATAGTGAAGTCGGTAAAGATCTTAACAACCTTCAAGCTAAGAAAGTAGCTGTTTATACCGATAGTAATGTAAGTTTATACACATGCATGTATACAAGAGTGTATGAGAAATAATAATAATAAATGGCACGTAAAAACATATATAACGTGATCATTTGCTAATAATAAGGTTACTCTTTTATTTATTTATTTTAATAGCTTTCAAAATTACACCCCGTCAAAGCAGTAATTGAATCTTTAGAAAAAAATAAAGTCAACTATGTATTATATGATACTGTTCGTGTTGAACCAACTGATACCAGTTTCAAAAGCGCTATTGATTTTGCTCGTCAACATAATCCTGATGCCTTTGTAGCTGTTGGTGGTGGTTCCGTTATGGATACTTGTAAAGCTGCTAGTCTTTATAGCGCTCATCCTGAAGCCGACTTTTTAGATTTTGTAAATGCTCCTATTGGTAAAGGTCTCCCTGTTCGTAAACAATTAAAACCATTGATTGCTATTCCTACCACTGCTGGTACTGGTTCAGAAACAACTGGTACAGCTATTTTCGATTATGAACCTTTAAAAACCAAGACTGGTATTGCTCACCGTGCTTTAAAGCCTTTACTTGGTATTGTGGATCCTTTAAATACCCGTTCTATGCCTGCTCAAGTTCATGCTGCTTCTGGTTTAGATGTCTTGTGTCATTCTCTTGAATCTTATACTGCTTTACCTTTCAATCAACGTTCTCCTCGCCCTAAGGACCCCATTGAACGTCCTGCTTATCAAGGTTCCAACCCTATTAGTGATATCTGGTCTTTACATGCTCTTAAAATGGTTATTGAATACCTTCCTCGTGCCTACAAAGACCCTAGTGATTTCGAAGCTCAATCTCAAATGTTATTAGCTGCTACTTTTGCCGGTATTGGTTTTGGAAATGCTGGTAAGAATGAATTAAATATCATAAGAAATGGAGAATTATAGGTCACAAAAAAAATCGTAGGATGAGTATTTATTTTATTCTTTTTCTTTTTCTTTTTTTTTTTTTTTTTTTAAAAAAAAAAACTATTAATTTTAGGTGTCCATTTATGTCACGGTTTAAGTTACCCTATTTCTGGTTTGAATAAGACTTATAAACATCCTGGTTACAATGTTGATCATTCTATTGTTGTAAGTTATATATAAATACTACCATATTTATTAGGAAAGAGAGGTTGTAACAATAAAAGAGGATAAAATTATTATCAATGAATTTATATTTTATTATATTTATTTTTATTATGTATAGCCTCATGGTGTATCCGTAGCATTAACTGCCCCAGCTGTATTCCGATTCACATCCCCAGCTTGCCCTGATCGTCACATTGATGCTGCTGCCGCTTTCGGAGCTGATCCTGCTCATATTAAGGCATCTACTGCCGGTGAAGTCTTGGCCGAAAAATTAACTCGTTTCTTGGAAGATTTAGATGTACCTAATGGTTTGAAAGCTTTAGGTTATGACTCTTCTCATATCCCCGCTTTGGTAGAAGGTGCTTTACCCCAACACCGTGTCACTAAATTAGCTCCTGCTGGTGCTCCTGCTGCCGAACAATTGGCTTCCATTTTTGAAAACTCTTTAACCAATTATTAAAAATATCTATCTATTTATTTATATTTTAAAATATATGTTAACATGGGTGATATAAAAATATATATATTGAAAATTAAAAATTAATAAAAATTGTAAAAAAATAAATATAAACATGTACTATTTGGACGATATTTAATAAAGACCTATGTAAAAAAATCAAAAATCAAAATCAAAAACCAATATATAAAAATGTAAGGATAATCAGAATATATATATATTTGGAAATAATTCTACAATAACCAAGATGCACTATACCAACATAATTTATTTATCAGTCTAAACTATTTTATAATCTATTATTTTGTAAATAACACCTTTTTAACCAATAAATTTACAACAAAAACGCCATCTAATACAAACATAAAAGTAAACTAATCAATGATTAATTAATATTATCAATGGGATAAAAATAAAATAAATTGATATAAATAATTGATAAGCAAAAACCCATATTTATTTATTTTTTGTAAATGAAAAAAAAATATATAAAAAAATAGTCAACTTAAAATTAATGATTATAAAATTATTGATCCATTGTGTTTATTGTCAATTATGTAAAAAAGAAAAAAACATTAAAATTAATGATTTCATAATTACTCTATCTGGTATTATCAATTTAGTTTTATTTTATTTTTATAAAAAAACTTCAAAGTAAATCATACTTTCCCTAAAAGAAATCGACTCCGTTAAAAACAATTATTATAATTACTGATCTCCCTTTAAGCACCGTCGCTTTATATGGTAATTTGAATCATTTTTTTTTTTATATTTTCTATATTTTATTTTATTATTTTCATATATACTAAATAAATACAAATATAAATATACTTGGGTGTAATAAATTATTTCTGGATAAATAAATAAATAATTGGTAAATATAGATATAATATCATGTTACAACGTAAGGAGGTTGATAAATGGTAAATTCGGGTTTTAAAGATTATGCAAATGCAGCTTATTTATTTACGTACGTACAATGACCTTTTTTTTATATATCTTTTTTGTTTTATTATTATTATTTTATTTGATCAAAATGAATTAAAATAAAATTAAAATAAAAAACAGATGATTTTTAATAAATGATGCCTCCTCATTATAATAATAATAATAATAATAATAATAATAATAATAATAAAATGTTATATAATTATACTCCTAAAAATTATATATTCTAATTCACTTACATATTAGAAAACAATAATGCACAGACAAAAATCAATCAGGGTATATATAAAATAATAATAATAATAATAATAATGAATTTCATATTTTTTTCTTCTTTTTTTTT
>MU612293.1:0-22915 GCA_025201675.1 Cunninghamella echinulata
GTCAATCCAAAATACGTCAGGCATCTGCAACAACTTCAATTTATTGCCGTGTATTCTTCTTAGTTTGGTGTTGGTCACGTTGAATTCTTTTATCAGATATGTTCCTTTGCCTAAACTTTGATGAATAATATATTTGCCCTTCCAGTTATCTGATATTTTACCACCCCAAGAGTTTGGTTTCCTTCCAACATACATCATAACAATATCACCAGTTCTAAAAGGTGGCTTCCATTCCTTCTTTTCATTATTCATCTTACCAATAGTTTTTTATTGATTCTTTTGTGATTTCTGTATGAATTCTGCAGCATCTTCTCTTATCTGCCTTAGTGATGATAATTATTTTACAGCAGATGCTTTTAACTAATTTTAAAAGTCTGCCAAGCCTATCTCTAAAGATATATCCTTGAATAGATTTGTAAAGAGAAATAAAAAAAATTTAAAAAATTCAAAATAAGAAAGTTTCTGTATAAATAATTTTAAGGTCAGCAAGATAGGTTATTATATAAAAATGGTAATAACCAGAAGTAACGTAAAATTAAATAAGTTTATAATAAATGGACTATTTATTATAAAAATATTATTTAATAACTTGGCTAAAAAAAGAAAAGCAAAGAAAGAGAAAAATAACCCCACATATGCATATTTAAAGCAAAATGTAATTTTTTGGAGAGAGAAAGAAAATGAATGTGTAGACAGGGAAATATGATTGGTGATTGTATATATATGTATATATAGTTTTTAAATATCAATAGGATCGCTATTATGAGCGACATAAGATATATACTTTACTATAATAAAATTGTTCATAATATGGCTAAGTGCAGATATTTATTTAAATTAAGTATATATAATTTAAAAACATATATTTTATAGTATAGTCTATATAATTTGAACAATTATTTTTTGTATTGTTTATGATTTATGGTTTATTTTTAATGTCAAGTGGTGGTCTGATAGTTATGCATAAAATCCAACGCTTATGTTTATGAATTTAACTTGAATGTATAATTTTATATTTTTAATTATGTAAACGTTTTATTTTTTTTTATTCTTTATGTTTTATATTTTTACATTTTTATAAATTATCAAATTAGATTATCGAAGGGCAAACAAAATAAAATTTAAAATGGTATAATTTATGACCATATTCAGATGGATATGTTTGATATTACAAGATCAATTAATATCCAACCACGATCTGGGGTATTTTTTATAACCATATACATACAAATAATAGGATTTCTTCTACTTGCTTTTTCGTAGGTATGTAAATAAATGAAATGGACAAAGAAGTTTGTATGAATAGATTTGTGCCTAATTTTTTTTATGATCATTCACTCTCTCAGTACTTTTAAAGAGTATAGTTGATTTTAATTAATAGGGTTTAAAAATAATTTGTATATGATATTATTTTAATTTTTTCGACGGTATTTTAATTTTTACACTTTTTTCTAAAAAAAACCTACATTTTTTTTTTTGCTCTTCTATTCATATTTATAAATATACATAAACATATTTTACCCAATGCCAACATGCGTTGAATGTGGAACATCAGTACAAAATTTATATACTGAATATAGTAAAGATAACATTAGATTAACTTCGTGTGTAAAAAAAAAAACCTGAGAAATAATAAATATAAATAAATAAATAAATAAATAAACAAACATTTATTCTTTTCCTCTCTCCTTTTTTTATGTTTGATAGGATAACTGTCATCAATTTGCTGATAAATATGTAGAACACGATTTTATCATTATATTTATTGATATGTTACTTTTAAAACCACAAGTATATCGACATTTACTATTTAATCGAATCTCACAGCCTGGTCATGGGATAGAGGTATATATATAAACTTCAATACAAATAGTTTAAGATTTTTAATTCAAATGTTAATATTAATGTATTTATGATATCGATATTTTTATAGCCCAATGTTTTCAGGTTTGCCATACTTCTTATTTTATTCGAAGTCTGTAAGTTTATCATTATTATTATTTTTTAATATATGTACACATATGTATATATATACATAAAGACAAAAACTAATATAATATCCTAATCTTTTCTCTTTCTTTTATATATGTATGTATACACTTCTGTAGATATTAAATGGTTTCGTTTGGAACGTACTTGTGCACAATATAATTCAATTTTCATACAACAGCCTCTATATTATCAGTATTTATATATACTTGCTTTATGCATATTTGGTAACAGGATATTGAAATACAGTAAAAGAAATAGACATATGATTGAACTAATTTAAATATATATTTCTTTTTTCTTTTTTTTAATAGAATTTATTGTTTTTCATTGTTCTACTTGTCTTACATTAAAGTTATATTTTTTCAATCAAAGTAAAATCATTCGGTAAATGGAAATAGTAAATATTAATATTAATTACAACAATAATAATGAAGTTATATTGATATTATATATATATTTCCCAACTTGATTAGTTACAATTATATTTCTATGGCTTTAGTTATATCAAGTTTTGGAAAAATGCTACTAATTTTAATGGTAATATGGAACTATGAACAATTGGAATATTCTTGGTTAGTTAGTATAATTGTCCTTGCATCAAATGTCGAAGCTTTGTCTGGTAATAAAAAAAAGAAAAATCCATATATATATAGCAAGGTTAATTTTAATGGCGATTTTAGCAATACTTAATGTAATTTTTTTATAAATAGTTTATCTTAGTCTTTCATACACAAAAACATCACTAATTGTCGCCGTAGGAATTGCCAGTCGTATATTTGCACAGTATTTCTTCTTATATACCACTTTTATTGATAATGGGTTGGATGAAACGTCTTTTTTGCGTACAAAATGGTTCAATTTACAAATCCCACTTTAAATAAACAAACTAAAAATACTGGATTGAATGGTTTTTACATATATAATACAAGATATAAAATAAGGATATATTTTATGAAATAAATGTAATTTATGTGTTTTTTTTTTTACAAATTATATATCAATAAAAAAAAAAAAGAAAAGATATATATGTAATAGATATTAATTAAATAAAAGTATTTGATTTTTTCTGGTTTTTTCAAGAAAAGCAAATATATTTGCCTGCTTTTTTAAAATATCTTATTGGCTTATAAAAAAAACATGACGCTATTATTTATAACCTAGCGTTTCTTATATATGCCTTTTAAACTACTTTTTATTAATGAATATAAATTTAAAATAATATAAATTAAATCTTTACAAGGAAATACTATTATGTGGTTTAAAATGAACGACTTTATAAAATAATGTAGAATATATAAGGTTTAAAAACAAGCTGTAGTTTTTTTTTTTAAAATTATTAAAAATCTGATAGATCCTACGCTAGTTTTTTTCAACCATGAATGTCTTCCTCTTTGTTTTTTATAATAATATATAAAACAGAATATATATCAGAAGTATATCTAAGAATGCAATTTATGTGAATGTAAAGTTGGTTGTAGTAGTCGTTTAAAAAATTGATTTTTTATAAAATTTATGCAAAATGTAAAAAGGGATCAGCCTTTAAGAATAGCCATATAATACAATATATATTTTATTTTAAATCTAATATACTTATAAAACAACCAATAATAATAAAATAATAATAAATAATCTAAATTTACAAGTAAAGAGTAAACAATATATATATATTACTTATTTCATTTTTCGAAGCTTTTTTGCTCCAGGTTTACGTTTTGCGGGTTGAGTTGGTTTGCATTGTTGAATCATATCTTCATAATAAGAAATTGACTTTTCAATAATTTTCTTTTCATTCATTCTACATGTTAAAGCATAGTATTCCCGTTTATTTTTTGTCTAAAAAGTGTAAAACGAAAAACAAAATACATGGATATTTGTTAAAAATCATCATCATCATCATAAAAGTAAGCAAATTTTATAGGTATTTTTTTTTTCTCTTACCTTTTTTCTAGCTACAAAATCATCTTGTACAGAAGTTGAGTTACCACTTTCATCTAAATAATCTTCATTTCTACATTCAGAAAGACCTTTGCATACTTGATATATTGATTTCTTCATTTTCCAGTCATTTGGTCCTTTTTTCCCTTGTGCTAAACCATCAAAATAGTCTACAGCATTTTGCACATCTTTAGTGAATTTATCAAATTGTGATTGATCTATAAACATAATATGTAATAAACAAGTAAGGGTGTCTTCGTATAATCCTTCTACATTGGCAAAATAAGATTTTCCTTGACCTTTCTCACCGCAGCTATCATCGCCATCACAACAACCATTATCGCAGTCATCACCACATTGTTCCTTTTCGTGATCATTACAATCATTATCGTGGTCATTATCGCATTGTTCACTTTTATCGCCACAACAACCACTACCATGTTGCTCCTTTTCATCCATATGTTCATCTTTTTCATCATAATCATGATCTTCTTCGTCTTCATCTTCTTCATCTTCTTCATCTTTAGGGCAAAGTATAGGTTCGTTGATTAAAAAGAATTCCCACCGAGGTCGAGTTTTTTCCATAGCCAATTCTTCCAATGCCTCATCAGTTTTATTTTTATTTTCCAATCTTAAATTTTCTTTTGTTACAGCTAAACATAAATCCACTACATGGTCTTCACTAACTGATATATAATCATTTTGATTGTTGTCATAGCAAAATCCATATTTATTAAGTAATGCAATGCTTGGGTGGTCGCCATAAGTGTTATAAATTTCCTCTTTTGCTTTGACTGGTTTATCCAATACCATATCACAAGTATCCTTTTTATCCCCATCTTCCTCATCATCATCTTTCCAAAAGTTGACACCATTTAATTCTAATTGTTCTAAATCTTCTAATGGCCCATCGCATTCTTCTTCATCCTCTTCATCATCATCTTCTCCAACTTCTTCATCATCAAGTTCCATTTCTTCATCCGTCCATCCATCTTCTGGTTTCCCTTGATTATCAGCTCCATCACCTTGTTCAAGGAATGCTAGGTATTGATGTTCACAGTAATCTAGTGCACCACATTGTTCACATACATCAAAATCCGTTTCAAAATGAACATGTTCATCGCCAGATTTATGATTAAAAATATCAGCAAAAGGAACCATAGCATTTCCATGATAGGCATCAACTTCAAATGCTCTGGAGGCAACTAAGGTTGTAGCTTTTTGAAAATGGTCAAATGTAAAGGCTTCGCGATTAAATATATCAGGATATTTGGCTAATAAAGGTTCAACGATTTCTTCATAATCTTCTTTTAAATCTTGCTATATGTTTTGAAATAAATAAAATAAATAAACAATCAGACAATATGTTTAATTCGAAAAAAGTCCATATATTATTATTATTATTATTATTATTATTATTATAGTAATATCTAATTTATGTATTGTTATATATTGTTGTTCTTACCAAATCATTGTATACAGCGTGTTCCATTTCAGTACCTTTCAATAATTCTTTTTCTTTCTCAGACCAAAAGATAGGTAAGTCCTCGTGAGTACGAAGTGATTGAAGGTATCCATACCAAATAGATTCAGTTTTTTGAGACATTTCATACATAAGTGCTAAAGCAAGAGAGCAGCCACCTTCAAGAGATTCATCTTCTAAAATATTTGCAATACTTGTTGTCTTTATGGATAATATGGCTTCTTTAGGTATTTTTACAACTATAGAAATATATAAAATAAATTATTCATTAATTGTTTGAAAAGTTTTTATTCATGTATTTATATATATGCATAAGTATGTGTCTTTATTATTACTTGTTTTCTTGCTTGGAAGTTTTTTTAATGCATAGACACCAAATGATCCTTCGGTAATACGGATTTCAATACTTTCTTTGTCATATTCAACTTCATTATCTTTGAACCATTTTAATAAAAGATCAAGTTTTTCTACAGTAGCCATTTTTGCACCTTTATATTAAAAAAAATGAAAGAAAGAAAAAGGTAAGAAAAAGGTAAGAAAAAAAATTGAACTTATAAAAAAAAATGCTGAATCCTTTTAAGGAAATCAGTGGCTAAGTCCGTCGTTTTGACATGTTTTTAGAGTTTAATTTATTAAATACAACGTAAAATATAGATTAATAAAAATAATTCGATAGCGTTAAATAATAGCAATAAGTAATAATAGTAAATAAATATGGGATATATAAATAAATATTAATTAATAAAATAAAAAAGGTTTTTTAATAAAATGATTGAATTAGAGAGTATTATTTCTTAATAAGCGAAGGAGGTAAACTAGAGCGATATATAAGAGACTGTCCTCTGGCAGTGTTTTTCATATTTAAATATTCAATAGCATCATCCAAAATATGTGATCCATCCATACCAATAATTTCAGAAACTGTTTTTCCGCTTGAAGGATCAATGATTCCGGTATCAGCTCCATTTTGAAATAAAAATTCAGCCATTGGAAAAACTCGTTTTTTTTGCATAATCATATCTACTTTGTTGTCATGAATAGAGTTAGTATCATCATTTTTATCGATATTATTAAATTGTGCATCTCTATCCTGAAGTAAAGCTAAATGAAAAGCATACTGATGATCTTGGTGTTGATCATTTTCATTATCATTATTGTGATCATTGCTAGTTGCTTGTATTGTATTCATTTTATAACAAGAATTGACGTTTGCACCTAATACAATTGCACGTAAAGCAGCAGGTATATCGTCATCACGTATTGCTTTAAATAAACATAAATTAATATCCAATTTTTCATCAGAAGTAATGGGTGGTTCAATAAATGATCGTACTACATATTTTTCTTGGATGTATTGAAGTTTTTTTTCCCTCCTATCTAAAGGTGATATTTTTGTTATATTATCAGATGCAAGAGTAGCTTCCCAGATCTTATTTGATTTTTCATTTCCAATAGATTGTAATAATGCCAAGATATCTGGCGAATAAGATGAGTTATCTAATGTTAATGATCGTACTTTACTAACATGTGTTCCCATGCTACGATGAATACCAGAGCATTCTAGTAAACACAAGAATAAGTATACAAATTAAATATAATAATAATTAAATTAGTGAGAAAGTCATTTCAGTATCAATTTCAATTTCAAATTCAAATTCAATATGTATCATACCTATACATAGAAAGATACCCAAATTTAAACTGCACCAGTCAGGATTTTTTTCATTACAATCAGCACAGAAATGATTAGAAGGGTCACTCCGAATAATATCCACTACACCATTATTAGAATGCATAGAAGTAAATATATATTGACCGTTGATAATTGCAGGTGATTTACTACTGTTACTAATATCACTATCTTTTGATGTACTATGAGTAGATAACAAGGACCATCTAAATTTCTCATTTGAAGATTTCGTGTTATTATTATTGCTGTTATTTGAAGGAGGGGCTATTAAATGGTGCTGGGTTGTAGGTAAAGGTGGGATAGGTATAGGGTCTTCATCATTTAAAGCAAGAGAAGCTAAATCATTTGTAGAAGGTTGTTTTTTAAGGGAAGTCTTATCGTAGGAATGAATTCCAGAAGCCACACTTCGTAATGCTCCACTAAAGGATTTTCGATGAGAACTATTTGATTTTTTCATAGAAACAGAGCTGATATCAGTTGTTGATGCTGATGCTGCTGCTGCTACAGATTTTCTTAATCTCGATTTTGATTTTGATTTTGAAGGTGTAGGAGATGGAGGAAAAGTGGCCGCATCTAAAAGGGATTCAATATTCATATGCTTTTCATTAGATAGATCTTGATCAATATCACTTGGTAAATCTAAAGAGGTGGCTGTTCCATTTAATAAACTTTCAATTGCATTTTGTATTGTGTTAATCCATGATAACATTTCATCTTGTGAGGTCGCTTGATAAATTCGTCGAAGATGTGGTGTAATGACTTCGAAAGAAAATCGTCTATCTGCATTTCTAGCTTCACGCACAGTTGCAAATCTGAGGTTGATTGGTTCAATATGTGATTCTAATAATTTTTTCCAATTACTATATTCATGCAATTTGCCACCGCTTAAAACACACCAATATCTATTAGTAATGATAATAATAATGAAATGAAAATGAAAATCAATTAATAACACTTTTAATTTATCTCTATTATGATTATTATTTTTTATTCATTTATTTTTTATTTATATATTTATAAACTTACTTGTGCCAAGCAATACCAGATGGTACTTCAAATGAATTTGGCTTTAAAGGTTTTGAAGTGGAGAATAAAAATCCTTCTTTACGCCTTTCAGTTAAATCATTATATCTTCTATCTTGTTGTTCTAAATCCCGTATACCTTGAAACTTATCAAAATCATCTGGTGTTGAATTTATTGGATCAGATGAAGTAGAAGTTGAAGGTAATTCATTTATATCTGTTGTTATATCGTCTGTATATTTTGATTCTAACCATTTTCGTTTTTCAATCCTGTCTTTGCTAATTTGTTGTTGTGATTTTGATATCTATAAAATAAACAAATAAAGTGAATAAACATATATGGTAAGTGTCCTTGAATATTAATAAATTATTTTTATTCTTATTATTTTTAATCAATATCTATATTTATCTATCTATATATCGATATACCTCTACCATAATGGAACCCAAATCATCTAAACCTGATTGATGTTGATCTAGATTGTTTGCCATAGTTTTATAAAAAGCATGTTCCTTTTGATGATAACTAAGTAAATGAAAAAGTACTTCTTGTTCCTTTTTCCCGCCATGTAAATCCACTAAAAAGAAGTAGTAATCAAACCTTACAAGGTCAAATCTTCTTTTTTTAAATAAATATTTTGTTTCAGCTAGTCTTGTATCTGATACAGAAGTTGAATTTTTTTGAATCCCCATATATTTAGTCAAAAATGCATAATATTCTTTACTTTCTTCTTCAAATTGTCTTTTTTTGGTATCAGCCACTTTTAGATCCAATTCATAGAGCTTTGAGAGTGGATCCACTAATAATGATTGCATAGAGTGTTGTAATCTTTCTCTTTCACCCAACATGGTTGCCCAAGTGTTTTCTAAATAAGCTGACCATAAAGGTTCTGCTGCAGGTGTATCTTTTAAGGATTGAATCAGAGCTTCATCAGCTGCTAACCACGCTTGTTTGGCTTCTAAAGAGGCTGTTGTTGTTTTGACAAGTCGTTTTAAATATGTTTTTAGTGTACTCGTTCGTCCTTCTAATTCTTTAATAGTTGCTCTGAATAAAGGGCCGTCTTCAAGATATTGATTTTGATCATCATGATTTATATTACGTTGTAACCAAGATGTATTGAGTAAATCTGTTGTTTGTTGTAATATACTATTCGCATCCGTCATTAAAATATTAAAAGAGGAAAGGAAGGAAAGAAAAGAAAAGAAAAGAAAAAAATGGATGATTTAAAGAGAAAAAAAGAGTGAAAAAAATTAATAAAGAGTTTTTTTTAAAAAAGGGGAAAAAAAGTTTAAATTTAAGGTTTTTCTAAAAAATTAAAAATGGTACATGAGTTGGTCTGACTGTTAAAGTAAGATAAGGCTGATTATTCATTTTTATTACTATAGTTTCTATTTATATGATTATGATTACTATTAATATGGCTGATATTGATATGAATATTATTAAAAATATCGTTTATTAAAAAATAATATTATTAAAAGGTTTTTTTTATAAATCTATTTATTATATTAAAGGTAGGTAGCATATAAAACTTTTTAATTTTAATAGTAAATTATATATAATTTTGTGAATCTATTTAATATCAAAAAATAATTTCAGATTTATGCAGAAGATACTTTTTCTTTAATCAAATTTAAAGCGCTTCCTTTTTGGAACCATTCAATTTGATCAGCACTCATTGTATGCTTAGCGTCAATAGTGATTTGACTTCCATCCATTTTAGTAACAATTAATTTGACAGGTTTACCAGGAGCTATTCCTTTTACACCAGATGTTTCAATGAGATCACCTCCTGAAATTTTTTCCCAGTCATTTTCATTAGCAAACGTTAATGGTAATACACCTTGCTTTTTCAAATTTGTTTCGTGAATACGAGCAAATGATCTAGAAATAATAAGTGGACAACCCAAATAACGTACTTGAAGTGCTGCATGTTCACGAGCAGATCCTTCACCATAATTATGCTATCAAAATAAGGAAAAAAAAAAACAAAAATGATTATTATTATTATTAAATAATGAATTATATATAGTGAATAATAATAAATAGTATATTTTGTAATATACATTTTGAAAAACGAACTTACATCGGCAACAACCATCCATGGCATATTTTGTTTTTTATAACTTTTAGCAACTTCAGGGATAGAACCATCGGTATCATTGGTGATATCTCGTACAACGTTTACTTTACCATTATCAGCATTTTGAGCGCCAATAAGTGTATTTTCAGCAATGTTTTGTAAATGACCTTTGTATTTCAACCATGGTCCAGCAGCAGAAATGTGATCAGTTGTGCATTTTCCTTGAACTTTTACAAGAACACGAATACCTTTTAGCTCTTCACCATCCCAAGCATCAAAAGCATCTAAAACTTGAAGACGATTAGAGGTTGGATTGACTGCGATCTGTACAGAGCCATCAGGGGTAGGAGTAGGAGAAGGAGGCTCGTATGTTTCACGTCCAGCGTCGAAACCTTGGCTAGGAAGATCTTCACCTTGTGGAGGTTGGAATTTGAAAGGATTTCCATTTTTATCAATTAAAGAATCTGTCATTGGATTGAATGATAATTTTCCTGAAAATGCCATAGCTGTGACAATCTATAAATATATAAATAAAAATAAATATATAAATAAAAATAATATAATAAAAATAGTATGCTCGTATTTATATTATATTCATATTTATGTAAAGCTTACATCAGGAGAGGCTAAAAAGTTCATTGTTTTTGGATTACCGTCATTACGACTACGGAAGTTACGATTAAAAGAAGTTAAAATAGCATTTTCTTCACCCTTTTCTTCTTTGCGATCCCATTGACCGATACAAGGGCCACATGCATTTGCCAAGACTTGAGCACCAGCTTTTTCAAAAATAGCTTGTTGACCATCGCGTTCAATAGTAGCACGGATTTGCTCGGAACCAGGGGTTACTAAAAAGCTAGATTTGACAGATATACCGGCATCAGCAGCTTGTTGAGCAATGGAAGCAGCGCGGGACATATCTTGATAAGAAGAGTTAGTACAACTACCAATTAAACCAGCTGATAATTCATCTTTCCAATTATTTTCTTTAATCATATCCTTAAATTTACTAAGTGGTGTACTTAAATCAGGTGTGAAAGGTCCATTGATATGAGGTTCTACTTCAGATAAATTGATTTCAATGACTTTATCATAACTAGATCCTTCATCAGCGCGTAAGAAGGATGCATTAGCATCTGCTGCTTGGCTTACTTGAGATCTTCCTGTAGCATTGAGGTAAGATTGCATACGCTTGGTATATGGGAATAAAGACGTGGTAGCTCCAACTTCTGCACCCATATTACAAATAGTAGCCATACCAGTGCATGATAATGTTTCTACACCTTCACCAAAGTATTCGATAATGTGTCCAGTACCTCCCTTTTTTTAAAATAAAATAAAATAAATAAATAAATAAATATATCATGAATACTATATTTTTGATTTATTTAATAAATAGTATATATATATATATATAATTATTTACCCGAACAGTTAAATCACCAGCTAACTTGAGAATAACATCTTTAGGACTTGTCCAAGGTTGTAATTGTCCAGTAAGTTTAACACCAATAACATTGGGAGCTTTTAACTCCCATGGAATATTAGCCATAGCATCAACAGCATCAGCACCACCAACGCCGATAGCAATCATACCCAAACCACCTAATTCAATAATAGTAATACACATTATTTATCATATTTCTTTTTTTATAATGACCATTATAGCCCCTTTTTACTATTATTATTATTAATGGTATTTAATATAAATGCTTACCTGCATTAGGAGTATGACTATCCGTACCAAGCATCAAACCACCCGGAGCAGCATAGTTTTCTAATACAATTTGATGAATAATGCCACTTCCTGGTTTCCAAAAAGCAATACCATATTTCTTTGCAGCTGATTCTAAAAAGTCAAAAATTTCTTTATTATTTTGGATAGAGGTTTCTACATCTTTATCAGCACCAGCATTAGCTACAATTAAATGATCACAATGAATAGATGAAGGGACGGCTGTAGTAGACATTCCAGATAACATGAATTGTAATATAGCCATTTGTGCAGATGCATCTAAAATAATTACGATAAATAAAATAATAAAAAACACCGATGGTCATATATTCCCACCATAATAAAATAAATAGATAATAATATGTTTAGTATTATTAAAAAATAAATAAATACAGTAATATATTTATAATATGCAATTATAATATATGTACAAAAATCTTACCTTGCATAGCAACACGATCTAAAAATTAGTTTTATATATTTTATGTGAATATAAATAAATAAGTATAAAATCATTATTATTCCTACTTTAACTATAGTCTTTTTAATTTTATTACTATATATTACTATTTACTACTTACCGGGGGATAATTTTAAATAAGTTTCACCACGTATAGGAATAGTTTCTTCAGGATTCGTTAAATGAGAATAAACAATTTTTTCAGCTAATGTCAAAGGACGATTGTTTAAGACACGTCTGACTTTTGATAAATTATCATGTAATTTTTCATATGGAGGAGTAATAGATCGGCAGTCTTTTTCAGCAATAGGATTACCAGTACTAGCAAAAGTGCGTGTACCATATAAAGACAAGTGTCTCTTTAAGGTGGAGCCAGCCTAGTACACATATATAAGATATATATATATATATATATGTATATGTATATGTATATGTATATGGACTTAGATATGACTTTATTTTACTATTATGCTTTATTTTATCTTTAACAAGTTACTATTTTATATACCTTTCTAGTATTACGGTACAAGAATGCAGAGACCATTGTTATTTATTATTCTATTTTATTTATATACAATGTAAGAAAAAAAGAGGGGAAGGTAAAAAAAAAAAAGAAAAAGAAAGAAAAAGATAAAAAAAATTGCTTGTCATTTTTTTTTATTTCATCTAAAAAAAAGAAAATGATATCCGATATCTACAAAGCATTTCCATATATAGATTCATGCGGAGATCCGAGAGAATCTTTAATTTTTCTTAAGGAACGTTTTTTCTGATTTTTATACACTTCATTAGTTACCATAAAATGTATCATTTTTAAATAAATAAATAAATAAAATTATTTTATTATTATTACTAGAAATAAAAACATTAAAATAAAACAAATATGCTCACGGTGATAGGGAATATAATAATAATAGTAATAATAAAAATAATAAAAATAGAGTTGCCAGCAAATCCCAAGTGCTTATATATATATATATATATATATATATATATATATATATGAAGATATTACACCCAAAAGGAAGGTTAAATTACCATAAAGCGAAATATGAAGTGAAAAATAAAAATATATAAAAAGGGTGCTTGTTCAATTTCCTACTTTATTACGTCTTCGTTTTTTTGATTCAAAATCATGCCAATCATCATTCATATTTAGTAAGCTAAAAAAATAAAAATAAAAATTAATACAGTAAATGTATGCAGGTCAACAAATTAAGGGTACTTTAATTTATGCTGTAAGTTGTTTTAAACTTTTTTTTGTTTTATTTTTATAAGCTTACTTTGCTGGTAGTAATGCAGTAGGTTCTTCAGTTTTAAAATAATCAAATTCTAAAGCTTCAGCAGCCGTTGGTCTATTTTTAGGATCCATAGATAGTAATGCTTCTGATAAAGCAAGAGCACCAGGTGTTAATACACTAAACCATAATAATAATATGAATTAAAATAAAATTATAATAAATAAAATGATAACGATAAGTAATAAATCATATAGTTTAAATAGAGAATATGCATAAACTACCTTTCATAAGTATTTCTAAAAGAATTGGTATAAGTTACTTTAGGCCGAATTAATTCATACCATGGTAATTCTACTATAGATGGCCATGTTTCTTTAGAAGGTGTACCCATGATTTTATAAATAGTATCTAGTTGTGATATTTCGTCTGTTCCATTAAAAATAGGCTTGCCAATAAAAAACTCTAACATAATACACCCTACTCCCCAAATATCTACAGCTGCATCATATGTAGTTGCTCCAAGTAACAATTCAGGCGGCCGATACCATAATGTAATCACTCTATTCGTGTAATCCCCTGCTCTATTTTTATGAAATACTCTTGCAAGCCCAAAATCTGCTATTTTTAACTCACCCTTATTATTAATCAGTAAATTAGAACCTGTAAATATATACAAAATGAGAAATAAATAATTAGTGTCAGTGATATCATCGTCAGCATACATTACCTATGATTTATGATCTATAACCTGTGATCTATTGTTAAAAATTTATTACCTTTCATATCACGATGTAAAATACCCATTTGATGTAGATAAGCAAGTCCTTGTAAAATCTGCTGGGTTAATGATTTTGTATGAGCTGGTTCAAATTTAAACTTTGGATGGCTTAATATCCCAGACAAATCATGATCCATGTACTCGAGACAAATATAGACAGATCCTATAGAGGTATATACATATACGTATTTATAATAAACATATGTCGAGTTTAGTATATATTTTTTAATAAAAATCTTTTTATATACACATATATGGTACAATTTTACTTATTTATTACCTTTTGAAACGAGAATTTCTTGTAATTTAACGATTCGTTCATGTTTTAATTTTTGTAATAGTTTAATTTCACGCATAGCTGTTATAGGAAACTATTTATATTATTTTTATATATATATACACATATATATATATTATAAATATATTTAATACTATGAATGTTCCATTTTTTTGTTATAACTTTAATGATTTTATTTAATTATTTATATATTACCCCTTCTTTCTCTGTTTTCATCCGAATTCTTTTTAATGCCATTAATTGTCCAGTTTTACAATTTCTAGCTTTATAAACCTTACTGTAAAAAAGAAAAGAAAAAAAAGAAATAAAAAAAGTTATTATTAGCCCATTAGAAAATAGTAATAATAATAATAATACTAATAGTAGTGTCTTTTATCTTTTTTTTTTTTTACCCATAAGTTCCTTCGCCAACTTGACCAATTCGTTCAAATAAAATAGTAGGATCTTCAAAAGTTGGGTATGCACATCCAATATCTTTTAAATTATCATATAATGCTTCTAAATCCCTATTGTATATGTTAATATCACTATGTTGAAGCGATTTAGGTATCTCTTCGGATGGAGGAGGTGGAGGAGGAGGAGGAGGAGGAGGTGGAGGCGGAGGAGGGGGAGGAGCATCATCATCTAATGGTAAACCGGACTCTAATGGTGGTGGCGGAGGGGGGGGAGGGACGGTAGAAGAATAATATGAATTATGATGATGGTTATAGCCATAATAGAGCGATGGATCGTTAGCTATATTATGTTGGTTATAGTACGTATGATATTGATTGTATTGTGATTGTGTATAATCCCATGTTGCTGCATTATTATGATGATAGTAACCCCATTCGTCATGGTGCTGTGCTGTATAATGGTATTGTTGTGCTTCTATATGATTTACATTGGTAGTCAAGTTTTGGTTTGTTATGGTTGTTGCTGTTGTTACATTAGAAGTTTGTATATCTTGATTTATGGAAGTTTTATTAGAGTAAAGTACATCAGGATCTGTTGTTATTTGTGGATTTTTTATTTCAGCCGTCTGTGAAATTAGACTAGTTGAAGATATGGTTGTAGTAATATGTGTTAAAGTTGTTGGAGAAGGTTGCAAAGATGAAGATACAGAGGAATTTGTAGTTGCGGATGGTAATGCTTCTTTAGTAGATATTTTATTATTATTATTATTATGACTATTATCGTTATTATTAATAATTGTAGTGTTGGATTTGTTATTGTTTTCATTGGTATCATTTATAGATTCTGAATTGCGATGCCGATCCTGCTCACTAGTCGAATGTTTATCCTTTTTAATATGACTTGATCTTCTACTACTACTTCTTTCCCTACTTGACCTTTCTTTACTACTATACTTTCTATCATGATGTCGACTTGATTCATAATGGCGATCACTTCGTCTACTTGACCTTTTTTCATCCCTATAATAATCCCTGTCGTATTCACTTTTATCACGGTGCTTTCGTTTATTATAATAATAATAATAATCATCTTCTTCCTCCCGCCTCCGCTTCGAACTTGATGAGCTTTTCCTTTCTCTACTATGTGATGTGTGTCGAGATCTATGTGAATCATTACTTTTTTTTGTTGATCTTTCTACATCTTTGGTTGACATTGTAGTATTTGAATCCATTATCCAATAATTATTAAGTATATATATTCAAGTGTATATTTATTTTATATATAAATGTATATATAAATAAATGTATATGTATATATATATATATATATATATATATAGGATTGAAAAAGTAAAAAGCGTTACTTTGGTGCTTGGTCCTCTATTACAAACTTCTGTCAAAAATAAATAAATAAAGTTTTTTTGTGTGTTAATAATTTATGTATAGTAATTGATTCTTAGGAATTTTCCTTTTTCTTTTCTTTTCTTACCGAACTATTCTTCTGTGGTAATATTACGCGCTTTATTCACTAAGGAATCAATATCAAAAGAAAAAAGAAAAGAAAAGGTTTTTTTTAAAAAAAAAAAGGAAAAAAAAATAGAGAAAAAAAAAATTAAGTAGCGTTTTTAAAATTAAAACTCAACAAGAACAACTAATCAGTAATAAAACATTTACCTTATGTATATAGCCATATAATACTATTTTTTATCCATAAATATAATAGTCAACAATGATAATCATATAGTCGTAATAAAAATTCATAGTTTTAAAAAATAAATTATTTTATTTTAGGAATATTATTATTTTTAATTTTCCTCTCAAGTTTTATAGCCCACCTACATCCGAACAAAAGGCTGCGGAAGTATTTATTATTAAAACTTGTTTTTCAATGAGCACAGAAGTTATATGATAATAAATGAAAAAGCCTAAGCTCAAGCATATATATACGTATAAATGGTTAACATGATTAAGTATTTTTGTATATACTCGAAAAAAAGAATGAAAAGAAAAGATGTTCAAATTTTATTGATATATTTATAAGTAATAATGGTTAAATGTTATTGATGTTATATAATTAGTTATTTATGAAACAATATTTACATATGACATTTAGTTACTACTATTATGAATATAATTATTAATGAAACTAGCCTAATATGATATAATTAACGTAATTGTTTGCTAAATTGATATATATAATTAGTGATGATGACCGTGATGACCGTGACCATGGTGACCGTGTTGAGCATGTTGGCCGTATGGAGCGTGTTGGCCGTATGGAGCATGTTGACCGTATGGGGCATGTTGGCCATGATGAGCATCATGTCCGTAGCTATAGTTTGGAGGGGGAGGGGGAGGATAATAACCCTATTATATAATCAAACAAACAAACAAACAAACAAACAAATAAAAAACAATATAAAAACAAATAAGTAAAACAGTATAATTATTTAAAATGTACATAGTAGTTATTCAATTTCATTTACATTTTGATGATTACTGCTACTGCCATGGCCACCTAATAAACTTCCAATTAATCCACTAGCGCCATGGCTACTACCATGAGAACTATGGCCACCATAACCAGTGTGATTGTTATGTTTACCTGATGATAGTTTTGATGCAGCCATTCTAAAAATAAAATAAAATAAAATAATAAAAAGCAAAAATGAGTATCATATTTTAATTTATTAAAAATCTTGGCAAATTCTTTTTCCTTTTTTTTTAATATAATAGAGACACTTACGTTAAGACAGCACCACCCAATGCACCTTAGATAATAAAATAAAAATCAATACATTAATTAAACTTTTTGTGGAAACACACGTACACACACACACACACACACACACACATATATATATATATATATATATATATATCATTTTAAATGACTTACCTCCAAGAACGTTGGTTGGAAAACCACCACTACTATTACCATGATGGCTACTGCTACCATGATTTGGCTTCATAAATCCAGATAAAAGAGCAGATCCCAATCCTCTGTCATTAGCCTCGGCTCCATTTCCTTCAGGCATAGCTGAGCCTGGTGTATTACTACTATAAGTAGGGTAACTGGCATTATTATTATTATTGTTTGTTGTGTTAGCTAAGTAGCTATTACTTTCACCAGCACCACCAGCACCACTAACTGGAGTAGATTGCTGAGGAAAATTTACTGAAGCGGGCGATGGAGAAAAATTAGATGTTGTTGATTGAGGTGTATTAGTTGGTGTAGGAAATCCCATAGGTGAAGGTAAATTGGAACTTGTTGGCACTTCCCATTGTGTTTTACCTGTAGCTTGTTCTACATAATAATAACGTTGTGATTGCTCATCCCAAAGTGCGATCCTAAAAAAAATAGCCCAAATACATGTACATATATTATATATATTAAAAATAAGTAAATAATACATAGAATAAACACAAAATAACTTACCAACCAGGTGGCATTTGGGGTGGAGGATAGCTCGCATTATTGGACATTATATTATGTATATATATGTATATATTTAAAAAAAGAAAGTATGTGGAAGAAAAATAAAGGAAAGAGAGATTAAAAAAAGTATTTTTTTAAATTAGAAATTATATTTAAATTTTGATTGGATAGTTTCTAAATTTAGCAACGTTTGCATCAACATTCAAATACTAAAAGTAAAAAAAGTGCTAAGTGCGTAGGTAAAATGTTACTAATATAACGTCAAGTTGGATGATCTTATGATCAGTCTAGATGATATAATTTTTTATTTTTATTTTTTTATTATATATCATAATCGAAAATCATAATATTACACTTTTAATATTTATTTATAAATTATTATTATTACTCTATCCTAAAGGGTCAAATATATTTAGGTTGGCTGCTTTATGTCCTTGTTGCATTGAGTTTTTTTGTGTTGAGTTATTTGATGATGATATTGGTGTTAATAATCCCATATTGGAAGGCATGTTATTATTGGTACTATTGTTATTATTATTATAAGTGTTAAATGAATGATGGCTACTTGTAGTTGAAAAGGAAGAGGTAGATGATGATAGTCCATTTAGAGCTGAGTAGTTAGAACCTGATGATGCTTGCTGTGCTTTATTAGGTTGAATAGATAAGTTTGCAAAAGAGGATGATGATGGAGGGGGTGGAAGTGCAGGTGATGAAAACAAAGAAGTGTTAGATTGCGAAGGAGACGACATTGGGATGATAGGTTTAGTTAATGGAAACGTAGACATTGTTGGAGATGATGAAGTTGACGAAGTAGACCATGCAGAGCTCAATGGGCGTTGTTGTTGCTGTTGTTGTTGATAAGAAAGAGGGGTCATGGGCCTTAAGATAGTGGGTGTATTAGACGAATTTAATGTAGGATAGGCTTGGTTTTTATCAGATGTTGACCATAGACTATTCATACTTTTTGTACCATTTGTAGTAGTAGTAGTAGTAGTAGTTGTTGTTGTTGTTGCTATTGAGTTGGCTGAATTATTGCTAAAAGATCCAAATATATCATTATTATTTTTACTATTATTATTCAAGTTTGAGTTGCTATTGTTCCCTTGTACTAAAGATTCAAAAGATACATCTTCATTATTGGTCAAAATATCATTGTTTGCATTTTGAATTGTGGATTTGCTGACATTACGAGTTTGATCCTCTAAAGATTTAACTTCTTGTAAATGTTTAGTATGTGCCTCTTCTACTCTAGTTGTAAGTTCTCGAATGGTTCGCATGAATTTTTTAAACTATTGAATAAAATAAAATACGAAATTGAGCTTGTATTAATCTTAATTATTTTTAATTTAACTTTCTTTTATATTCTTAGATATAATTTTTTACCTGATCTACGTTTAATAATGGACCAAAACTCATACGCCATAACTGAGGTAAAATTTCTGTAGCAACAATTTCCTTATCTAAATGTTTCCCCATTTCATCATATACTGCCAAGGTAGCCAGCTAATAATATATATATATAACACATATACATTTACATATAATATTAGTAAATCTTATAATTTTAGATAATTATTATATATATATATATATATTAATTTACCATGACAGCTGGTTCTTTTGTTTTGATGTTTTTTAAAAGAGGTACTAATTTCTCTTGCATGGTATACTATTAATTAATAAAAAAAAAGGCATCATTATTAAATCCTCTCTTTTTTATTAATGAAATGATAATTATTATTTATATGGTTTATTTTCAATATTTACCTTATCAACAACTTTAATCATAGAATGAAAACATATTAAAGTGCTAACTTTCACAGATAATACAGTTGTTTGAACAAAAAGCGCTTGAACCCTTGGAAATAAAGAATTTTTAATAGTTGAATAATCCAGTGATTCACATAAAGTAGGTACAATACGTAATGCTTTTTCTTGAACAACAATAGCAGGATTTTCCAAAGCAGCATAGACCAATGGCATGACATCTTCAATAATAGTAAATAAATAAATATTAATATAAAATTATTCGGATTAATGATAAACTAATAAATACATACATCGTTATAGTGTTATATGAATATATATAAAACGATATTTACCGTCTCTAAAGATTTCACGTGGAGTTTTTTCTTGCAATTCATCTAATTTATCCAAGAGTACAATCATATTTTGAGGTGGATCACGAATATTAAATACTGGTTTTAATGATGGCAATACAATATCACAAAACTCCTTTTGAGATAATTGTTTGCCAATAAGAAAAATATTAGGAACAGTATATGGTAATAGCTGATGATCTTTAAGTTCTTCTACTAAGGATGGTAAAATCTATTAATTGATCGAATTTTTTTATAAAAAATGAAAATAACAATAATAATAACCATTTTAAAAATAAAGTTATATAAAATTAGTTACTTCATGACTTATTATTATTATTGTTATTGTTATTGTTATTTTATTTTACTTACTTTCCGTTTTAATACACGATCAGGGAATTGATTTAATACTCTAGCAAGCCCTTTCATAAATTGAGATTTTTCTTCACGAGATTTTTCTGGAAAACTCTCTAAGAATTTCATTGTTGATACTAAAATATTATCAAAATATTTTGAGCTTTGGAATTCTAAAGAGGTGATGCGTTGAGATGGTGTACGAACAAGTAATCTTCGAATAACATCTATATAAACAAAATAAAATAAAAATAAATCAAAAAGTTTGTTAAACCTGTAGCTGTTAACCCTTTTTTATTTTTATTTTTATGATTATCATTATTGTTTCATTTTTATTTTATTTATATTTTTTATTTCAATATTTTACCTTGTAAATGATAAGGTATATTTTTGTAATCCATTGATCCAAGTGATTGGATTTTATTTTCATAAGTTCTTAAGCTATTAAAGGTCTGCATAATTGGTACGCCATTATTATGTATTGTATAGGCAAGGCACCCCAAAGAAAACATATCGTTAGCTTGAGTAATATCATTGTTCAATACAAATTCGGGAGCTAGAAAATTAAACAATGATATACATATAAGTAAAGTTAATTATCTTTTTATTTTATTTGAGCAATTTTTTATTTTATTTCTATTTCTTTTTTTTTAATATGAATATTACCAGCATAATCCAAATTAATTTGACATTCATCAGGAAGATATTCATTGTATTCAAAATAAGAGTTCGTTTCATCACCTTGGTTTAAAAAGATTCCAAATCCAAGTCCACCAATTTTCCAATCACCCTATATTTATATCATATTCATTCATTTATATTCCTCCTGTCGTATCACTCTGTTTCTATTTTTGTTATTATTATTATTTATTATACTTTTTTCTTACCTTGGCATTAACAAAAATAGCTTCTGGAGTTAAATTGTGATGTACTACCTTTGCATCATTTAAAAATTGAAGACCTTTTCCTACTTGTAATAATCCTTTTTGAATCTAAAATATATAAGTGTATAAATGATCAGCACTTTGATATATTGATTTCCATATATATATATGTATTTATATAAAAATCCAATAAATCTTACTTCTAACTCATCCAAATCATACCCAGCTGTTTCAGTATCATATGAAGAATAGCTTTGTGCTTTTTTTACTAAATGAGCCAAGTTACCAGTCAAAGGTTCAGTTGCAAAAACAATAGAAGACCTTGATTCAGAGACTGGTTCAACCACTTCTAATATGGATGGATGTCTTAAACGTGCTAAATTACTTGCCTATGGATATGTAAATGAATATATATAAGAAATTTGTGTATAAATGATACTATATAGTAAATAAAATATTATCCTATTATTAATAATAATAATAAAAAATTACTTCTTTTTTTAATAAATCATAAACTTTATCGGTATCACTTTTTGATGCCCCACGTTCACGTTTAAAAGCTACATCTAAGGACTTTTTATCGAAAATCTGTTTAATATAGTTATAGAATAAACAGAATAGTTAGAAAAAGAATCCAATATTACTGTTATTATTACTATTATTATATTTGTTTTGTCTTCCTATAAGTAAGGTGCTTTTCTACTTTACAAATATAGCTGCTTGTTTATTAGTTGTTTTATGAATACCAAGATGAATTTTCCAAAGTCCAACGGTTGAAATTTGTCCCTTGACATCGTATCTCGACGTAATGGAATTGGTTAATGAATTAATAAATGAATAAATAGCTGAACTCATATTTAGAGGCAGTGAAGCTATTTATTTTTATTTTTTTTTTGTTTTTTTGTTTTTTTTTTTTAAAAAAAAAGTAGTGGCAAAAACCCCTAAAAGGCATACATTTATTAGAAAGTGTTTTTGAAGGAAATGCTTTTAATCTTTTCCAAAATATCTATTGATCAGAGATTATT